>JAZHFQ010000427.1:0-20313 GCA_038387885.1 Spodoptera picta | reverse complement strand
GTAAAGATTTGAAATAGGTTATGCTTGTTTTAGTCTCAGTATATTCACATGTGTAACCCGCGATTTTTAGTTAGTTAAGACATCATTATCACCTTTACTATTGAAAAGCTCTCTTCTCTCTCTTCGTCACCTATTTGTGGTTTAGTACTTAATCACAAATAGCTGGTGATGTTGTAGTGTATATATTGAAATTCCTATAGTTCAGAGTCTCTTGTATAAAGAAGAAGGAAATAAAAAGTAAGTTATAATGCCTGCTCTGTAGCAGACAGTATTACATACAATTTTCGTCCCTCAAAACGGTCATTTAAGAGATTTGTCTGGTAATAGACTCCCCTTCTATTACAGTAGAATGTACCCTAATATTACTGTTGAGAAATCTGAGAATACCTAAATTGAAAAGCCTAATTTTCTCTAACGGCATTGAGACCTGACACTCAGGTATCAATTAGGAAGAAATACCAAGCACTATTTCTAGATTCCGGGCTATCTAGGCACTGAAAATAAAAGGAAGACGGGGCGCCCTGCGGACTCGCCGTCCGCGTACCGGCCCATAGTGTTGCTCGACGAGGTGGGGAAAGTCTTCGAAAGAATCATTTCGAACCGCCTCGTCGCGCACCTGACGGACATTGGGCCGGACTTGTCGGACGGCCAGTTCGGCTTCCGCAGAGGGCGCTCCACGGTGGACGCCATCATGCGCGTTAGAGACCTCACGACGGGGACTGCAGTGTCCAGGGGTAAGGTCGTAGTGGCGGTGTCTCTGGACATCGCCAACGCCTTCAACTCCCTGCCCTGGAGCTGCATCTTGGAGGCACTCCGATATCATCGGGTGCCTACCTACCTCCGTCGTGTAATCGAGGCTTACCTGACGGACAGGTCCGTCAGCTACCCCGGTCACCGGGGCGAGTGGAACCGGCGAGAGATGGCACGCGGTGTTCCACAGGGTTCGGTTCTGGGGCCGCTCCTGTGGAACATCGGCTATGACTGGGTGCTGCGCACCGACCTCCCGAACGGCGTTAGCACAATATGCTACGCCGACGATACGCTGGTGCTAGCGCACGGGAGGTCACACCAGGCGGCGGCCGACTTAATGGCGACAGCGGTTGCGACAGTCGTTGAGAGAATCCGGCAGTTGGGACTCGAGGTGGCGCTCCACAAGTCCGAGGCCATGTGTTTTCATGGCCGCGGTAACGCGCCACCTCCGGGTGGGTCCCAAATAACGGCGGGAGGAGTTACCATCGGCGTCGAGACGACGATGAAGTACCTAGGACTCGTCCTCGACAGTCGGTGGAACTTCATTGAGCACTTCCGACGTTTGGCTCCAAAGTTGGAGAGGACGGGGGCTGCGTTTAAACGCATCCTCCCCAACCTCGGGGGGCCAAACGCCTCCTGCCGGAGGTTATACGCCGGGGTCGTGCGGTCCATGGCCCTCTACGGCGCCCCTGTTTGGGCGCCAAACCTGTTGCGGCGTCCCGCTCGGACGCTGCTCATGGCACAGAGGGTCATGGCGATCCGAATGATCCGCGGATACCGCACGATCTCTGGGGAGTCGGCGAACCTCCTTGCCGGATTACCGCCGTGGGATCTGGAGGCGAAGGTGCTCGCGCGCGTGTACAGCATGCGCGCGGAGGCACGTCGCCGGGGCGAAACTCCGCTGCCGCGCCAGATAAGTGCGTGGCGGGATGAGCTCCGGCGCGATCTCATGGCGGAGTGGCAGCAACGACTGTCGCAACCGAGGGCTGGGCTCGCTGCCATCGCAGCGGTAAGTCCCCTCTTTGAGGAGTGGCTTGAGAGACGCTACGGCGTCCTCACCTACCGCCTGACGCAGGTCCTCACCGGACATGGAAGTTTCGGGAGGTACCTGTGTCTGATGGGGCGGGAGGAAACGCCCGGGTGTCATCACTGCGAGGACCGCCCTGAGGACACGGTGGAACACACGGTGGGAGAATGCCCTTCGTGGGCTGAGCACCGCCGTGTCCTCAGGGAAGTGATCGGCGATGGCGACTTCTCGCGTCCGGGCCTAGTGCAGGCCATGATGCGGAGCGAGGGGGATTGGGATGCCGTCTCCTCCTTTTGCGAAGCAGTCATGCTAGCTAAGGAGGAGGCGGGACGCGTGAGGCAGCGAAGCGCTGCCTCCTCGAAACCCAGCCGTCGCGAAGGACACACCGGGCGTCGGGGATCGCGGGACGATCTCCGGCCACCGTAAGCGCGGGCCTGCGGACGGCGAGCATGGGTGGCTCCCCGTCCGACCAGAAACAGACCCGAGCGTACGGCGCGTCGCGTTCCGCGCGCGCCTCAAAGAGCCATCAGACCACCACAGATGGGGCCCAATAGGGCCGATGCCGATTCGGAGTCGCGGAGAACCTAACGGGTAACCGGGGCTCCGGCTCGACGTGCAGGAGAAGGAACGGGGTGGTTTTTAGTCAGTAAGAGTCTGACACTCCCTCCCGCCTCACCCAGGCGGGGGCAGTCATTCGATGAGTTTCCCCCCTTAAAAAAAAAGGCACTGAAAATTAATAACCTTATTGCCAACTAAGAGACTACCCATGTGACAGAGACTGAACAGCAGATCTGCGAAAGACTGCAAAAGTTTAACATTAGATAGTGCTGTGTGTGTCGGTATCGTTTCTTTGAGTACTTTGTTTCGCTGCAATTTCAATGATGTTACTTGTAAAATATCTAACGTATCTAAAATGTTATATCTTTGTCACATTATATTGACGTAATTGTCATATTCAATGGGTTTATAAATTTATAACATAAAACTTGTTAAGCGAATGTGAGTACCAATACAAACCAGCTGTGGTTTAATGGTGCAAATAAGACATTTTAAACTGTACTGAAATGTAATAATAAATAAAAAAAAATGTCTTTATTGAAAAGTGGAACTTTGAGACTGATATCTCCAACCTACCTGCTAAGTGAGGAGATCATGGTAAACCTTGTTTCTTGTTTATTCTTCTAGAGACGAAACGAAAAATACGCGATGGTCTTGTGCTATGAGGCCGTGGTATCACTCTAGTGGAGCCGCCTTCCCACGTGTAAAAAAAATACTCAAGGGTAGAGGAAACCCACAGTGGAATGTTGATAATCCGAAAAATAGGACAAATATCATAGAAAACAGACAAACAACGTTATTACAACGCTATAGTAGCAAATATTATTATGATGTAAGTTCCATAGTAATGTAAAACTAACGCTAACTGGGCTATGTCGTAATCTTTTATGATAGATGCTTTCAACTCGTAATTCTTGAGGAAATTGTAACCTTATCCTGATGGTGTTTTGGACTTCTACGGATTTTGTGAGAGTTTTCATTGGATTCTTGTGACTAAGAAATTATGTAATGCTATTTAACCTGCCTCATTGGCCGAGTGGTCGCAAGTGCGACTGCCGGACAAGGGGTCTCTGGTTCGATTGCCGGGTCGGGCAAAGTATAACGGGGTTTTTTTAAAAAAAGGACTTTCTTAGGTTTCCAACGAAACAGTTAAATGTCATGAACAAAACCAGGAAATCATCAGATCGGCAACACACTATCGCCTCTTTTAGTGTTGTGAGTGATTCGTCTGCTAGTTTGCTCAAAGTCAGTCAAAATCATTTATTTCAATTAGACCACAAACACACTATTGAACGTCAACACAAAAAAATAAAAGTGAAGCTATTTGCTCATTCCAAGGTGTGGGTTACTTACTCTTTTTCAATCAGTTTCACAATACAATTCTCTAGTTAGGTACATAGTTTTATACGTTCGATTGTGCGAGAACAATGTATGCTCCGGATTCCATAAAAAATAATAACCGATTTCCACGCGTAATTCAAACTATACACAGGGTGTTACGTAAATTATAATTTAGTTCACATACTCGCATAGTTACAAATCTTTCGCCGGGTCCGAACTCTGAACAGGTCGGTACATAAAAACAGTGACCCCTTCATGTATCTTCATTAAGACACCCCGAAACAAATGTTCTATAATGTGTTGCTAATAGGGTGACCATGTGAGATATTTTGTTGGACTGTCCTGACTGATGGTTAAATAGAAATTGTATTTGATAAGGATTTGATTTGACTCACACGATGGTTTAATTAAATTAAAATGCAAAATAAATCGATCAAAATAAAAATTATTAATAATCATTAAATCTATCAGAATACAATTTTTAATCGTGTTGAAGTTGTGTTTTTTTGCACCACTTTGTTAATGGGTAGTAAAAACACCTTTTTTGTATCGGAATAAAAATAAAAAAATGTGTTAGAAAAAGAATTAATTTGTATGTTCTATAGTAAAGAAAAAAAGCTATTAAGACTGGCAAAAATATTAACTTCCTATCTGATGGAAGGAAAAAAATCTCTTAAAATGTTAAACCACTTTCCGTGATATGAATAGCTCAGATACTGATCGTAAATCATTTCATGTTAAAATCCTTATACAATAATGCGGAGCGATGCGATGTTAAAAGGATTGTAAGACCAGGAACCCACAAAATGTTAGCGTTTACATCTCTCACGAAAATTCCACATTGTACTCTACTGTCAAAATGTGACCGTTTTTTTTTCCAAAAACGTACCTTTTCTTTAGTCACGACGTTGATTCAAGAGCGTAGGTTTTGAAATACGGTAGGGTAATTTCGCCTGTTTGCATCCACCCGCTCCGTAAAATCCGCGAACTGGTGAGTGGACGCAAGCAGGTGAATTTACCCTATATCTTTTTGTATACAATGTGTCATGTCTTTAGTAGTTTTAAATGGGGCTATGACGAATCGATCGGGTATTTGTGATGTCTTCATATTCTGTACTATTTTTGTACTCAAAAGGGTCTAATATTAGAAATTCAAAGAGCTGATTATATCCTGTTGTTGCTGATGAAAAATGGAGGCTTCATAATTAACACCTTGAACGCCATGGGGGATAACGTATGGGCCACGCTAGCGGAGGATTTACCTTCAACAGTTTTCTGTCGGCAGTCAAAGCCTTAAAACTGATTTCAAGAAAGAAGGAGATTGTTTGTTTGTCCGAGATTGTCTCGCGATTGCCTGAACCGATTTTGATGCGATTTTCATACAAGTGCTTATTAAATTTAGGAGCAGGTTTAAGTACACTACAGTACTTTATTATTAACCGATTTAAAAATAAAATAATGAGGTTAAAGTCGGTTTTTTGCCCGACTTCCCAATAATTCTCAATTCATCTGTTATTCATTTAAACGTTATTAATTAATTTAGTATGTATTATCGTTGAGACCACCTAGGAGAATAAAATTAATATACGATGGAGCATTTATCTAGTACATCACAGAAAATTTTATCAAGGATATGTTAATTAGACAGTCCGCCATGTCTTCACTAACTACTTGATAAATATTTTCCTGCCTCATCCAGTCTAAATAATGTTTTTTCAAAATAATTCTTACACATCTCTTTGGTGAATTTTCTTTACAACTTCCTGTGACGTCTTCGGGAATGAATTTTAAAGTAATTTTATTTTCTTCTAGCACATTAGTGGTAACCACTCGATCAAATTTGTAAGTGCTGTTAGAATTATTACACTTTTACTCTTGCGCTTGCATATAAAAACGATTTCGGTATAATATACTTAAGTCTTCCCACGAAAAAGTTATTTAGCTGCTTGGAAAGGAGCCAAAGTCCAATTTTTCATGTACCAACTCCCAATTTTGACTGATTTAAATGCCATTATGGTTTCATTATGAGCAACCAAAAGTTGGGTCTACACGCGAAATTGAAATTTGTTAAATTGCCCCGTTGCTGTATTTATTGGCTATAAACGTATTATCTTAGATGGTAGACATATTTTATGTTGAGATATTTATTTGGTTTCGAAATCTGTGGCTGTCTAGCGTTTATTGTTAGCGCGGCTGCGAAACTTAAAGATGAGTAGGTGTAATTATTTTTTAATTAATCGTACCTAATAAACGGAGACCCAATTACCCCTCTCTCCAATCCCTGAATCCCCAACAATTCTCAAATTCTGCCTCAAAGGCCGGTAACGCAATTGTAATGCCTTTGCTGTTTCAGATGTCCACGGATGGCGATTACTTACCATCATGTAATCCCTCAGCTCGTTTACCGGGTTATCCTATAAAAAAATCTCCAAAATCTAATTTAATGCTAAAAAAATATCATAAAATATAAGTTTTCGAAAACTGAAACCCAAAAAAAATTGTGATTTCTATAAAATGTAGATTTCTGATAAATAAACTTTTATCTGTTTGTATTGTTCATTACTGAATCTTTTACATATCAAAGTGAACGAATAAATCAACGCTTTGAAGTCTAGATTTAGTCTTTTGACTATCCACGCTTCAAGACAATCAAAGGGTCTACAGTGTCTGATTCAATTAAAGGTTTCCACTTTGACTTGACTGAAATTTCGCTTTTATTATTTATTTATTTATTTATTTATTTATTAACACTTCTGTATAACAAGCATACGATGGCGGACTTAATGCCGGGTGGCATTCTCTAACAGTCAACCATGGGGTGATGCAGAGATGTGCAACAGTAGGTGTAATAGGTATAATGGTTTATGTGATGCATAACTGTAAATACATACATATATCCGTATATATAGGTATAATGTAAATTACATAAGATACATTATCAATATTACTAAATAACAATACTATAAAAGTGAATAAATAAATTGGGAATAAAAATACATATAATATATATATATTTATACATATATATTAAATACAATCGCCAAAATGATAAATTAAGTACGTGATGCGTCTGTCTGTTCCCTCTGCAATAGTTCACGAACCTTAACTTTAAAACTAAGCCGGCTGGTTGCCGTCCTGACATCCGTGGGCAGCGCATTCCACAGCAGAATGGATTGGACAAAGAATGAAGAGTGAAGGAAGTCGGTCCGGTGCGTGGGACATTGTAGAAGAAGATTATTAGTGGAACGAAGATACTTGCTGTGATTTGCACTTATGAACTGAAAATAGGAGGATAGATAGCTAGGAGAAGTGGGGGAATTAAGAAGAGAGAATAAAGTGGTTAACGCCCGTTGTTTCCTGCGTTGACGTATGGGCAACCACTTTAGTTGCAACCGATATGCAGAGACATGGTCGTATTTACGCAGATTAAAGACGAATCGAATGCAGTTATTTAGAAGGCGGTCAAGTTTATTGAGGAGATCTGCATTCAGGTCGTAGTAACACACATCAGCGTAATCAATTATGGGGAAAACCAAGGACTGAACAAGCATTGCCTTGGTCGACGACGGAAGGAAGTTTTTTAACCGATAGAGGGCTCGCAACGTCCCCGTGACTCGCTGACAGACACTAGTAACATGAGCACGCCAGGTTAAGTTGCCGTCGATGTGCAACCCAAGATTTTTGACATCACTACTAAATGGAATGACCGCACCGTCAAATCGGACTGGCGGTACCGTTGCACTGTTAACCTTGCACAAAGTGCGGGAGCTACCTACTATTATCGCCTGACACTTGCTCGGGTTGACATTAATGCCAAATTTCCCAGACCAGTTAGATATGGCAGTCAGATATTACCAGTTAGATATTATTTCTTTATTAAGTATTATTGGCATTGTTTAAAGTAGCCAGCAGTATTGTTCTGTACAATTATAAAATACTGTTTTCATGGATTGTGTTATTCTAGGAGAAGCTGTAGTACCTAGGTCTAACGGGTAAGTTACTATCTTATTAGTATTATGCTAAGAGAAATGTATCTGTAATAACTGTAGTCGATTTTATTCCGAAATAAAACATGTGTGTTCCAATAAAAAAATATGTAGTTTAAACACAATATCATGTTCCGCTTACCTTTTAAAGATTTTAAAATACAATTACCTAGTGTTTTAATCCGTTCTCGGCTGGCAGCCGAATCCCGAACGCGGTGTTGTTTTGAACTACTAGATAAACAAGACAAACTAACAAACAAAAAAATTCGAACAACATTAAACTGTTAGACAAACATATAAATCTATTCTTCTACTGAACTAAAAAATAACCGAACCTCTCACATGTTTTATTTCATAGCTTGTATTATTAGTTATACAGGTAGCCATAATAATATAAGGAATAACATAGTTTAGTATTATTTTTTCCTTAAAATGTACTAAGATGTTCAAAAACTTACATTTCAGTCCAGAAGTTTTAGGGATATAATTAAAATTGTAGGTAAAAGATATTTAAAGAGTTACATTTATTATAAATTAACTCGTCGAGTACCGTCATTATAGACACAATTATAGAACAATAGCTTGAGGTCACCGGTGACCGCAACCTATTGTTCTATAATTGTGTCTACAAAACCGGTACTCGACGAGTTAATAGTGTTTTATAAATCCACACATCGCGATACAAAAACGCCCTATTTTCCTAATGACTAACAGTAATGCAATACAGCGTTTATTCAATCGGCCTACCATAGTACGTATGTACCTACCTACATAACATTAAAAAAAACAGAAATTAACATTACTATGTTCTTTTTCTATCCATACGGAAGAAGACATAATTGGTACCAGCGTCATATTGACCAACGTATCTATCTAGCAGAAATCGTAAATGCCTAGTACCCATTGGCGCAAACAAGACATTAAATGTTTATAGACCAAGTGTGTAAGTAATAAATAGAGGTACAGTATTAACTGAGAAAGTCCACTGTTACAATAAAACACTAATCTGATACCGTGGAGTAGAAAAGGTTAAAAAAATCTATTATAGGACTAATAATGAGTCAGCATTTGAGTAAAAGTTGAGGTTATGTAATAACAATACTTCTTTTGTTTGGTCACAACATTAAAAATTATATTAAAAGTGATCTTATATAGAACTCTAAATTTATAGCAATTCATGTGAAATGTCCAATAAAATTTGTATCAGCAGGGTTAGCCAAGTTACAGGCGATATTATTATTAGAAAAGTGTGATATTGTATGGGAATGACACAAGGTCAATGCTAAGTCACGTGGTCAAAATTAACATTAAAAAAATTCGTAGACAAGATACACAATTATGTATTCCATTATCCATTTTACCGATGGAATCAAATCTGTTTAGATTCTTTTATAAAATATTTACGGTTATCTTTTTTTTTATTTTCATTGTAGTACAAAATCTTTTGTCCTATCAAAATCACAGTGCCCCTACAAACGAACGGTGAAGCAACACAGAGTGCAGTGGCGAGCATAAATCTAGTCAATTGAACACAAAATTGATACTAATCGCTTGAACGGTGCCGTTTTATGTGGTCAGCACCAGAATAGCCGTCCCACAGACATAGCTACACCAGGTAGGATGGTGAATGGCCTGTAGTAGAGTTAATGGAGGAAGGTGTTGAAAAAAATAATTTTTATTTTTAATTCGTTTGGAATGTTGGAAATGTGTTGTAATATGATGTTTTCTAGAGGGGTTCGGTTTGAGAGTGTTTGTAAATAAGAGATGCAAGTGCTTGATCCTCGATTTCGATCAGTCCAGAATTGTATTCAGAGTTTTTTTTATGGGATATTTACGGGTGTCGCCCATGGTCACCTGGAATACCAGAGACATTACAAGCGCGTTACCGGCCTTTTGGGGATTAGGAGTTTGAGGATTATAGGGGATTCAGGGCTTGAGGAAGGGGAGGGAGGGTAATTCGGCATCCGGTTACCTCACTCACACCACACATCGCCCCGTTGGCCGAGTAGTCGCAAGTGCGACTGCCGGGCTAGGGGTCTCGGGTTCGATTTCCGCGTCAAGCAAAGTATTACTGGGTTATTAAAAAAAAACTCAGTAGGAGCACGGAGTCTGGAATTGTGCTCGGTATATGGCAATAGGCTCGCCCCCTATCACACGGGACTCATAACATAAATAGTGAAAAGTGGGGGTTACATTGTACAGTGGCATTAAGTGCCGTAATGTGCACCTAGACCTCGTCGCGGAGAACCTAACGGGTAACCGGGGCTCCGGCTCGACGTGCAGGAGAAGGAACGGGGTGGTTTTTAGGCAGTAAGAGTCTGACACTCCCTTCCGCCTCACCCAGGCGGGAGCAGTCATTCGATGATTTTCCCCCCTTAAAAAAAAAAGACCTCTGCCTACGCCTTCAGGGATAAAAGGCATGATGTTATATAATGTTATGTTATTATCATTTAATGATTTTCTTAATATCTTCATCACGTAAAGTAAATTAGTTCAGAGGCCTTAGTACGGGTTTGTTTTACGTTTAAAGTAATCGTAACGAGTGCGCGTTCGGCGCTGTGATTGGTTGCTTCATTGGCGCCGGCCAATCAGAGTGCCGAACGCATACTCGTTTCGAATACTTTAAACGTAAATCAAACTCGTACTAAGGCCTCTGTATACTCAAGTATCGTTTACATTTATATTGTAGCAACTGGAGTACTGGAGTATTGATCTGCATCGAACGCGGTCATTTATGAATATTTTACTGCCAATACACGATTAGTAGAAGTCTTTGAAGATAATATTCTCTGTTACGTATATGGTAAGGTTGATAATTGAATTGTTAATTTTGTTTTAATGACTTTTTGCTAGGTTTCTTGGATCTTATGCGTTGTTTGCGTCATCTAAGTAGTAAATAAAATGATTTTTTTTTTAAGAACGTTGCCCCACAGATTTTCTCCTGTGTCGTGGGTGCGTTTACAAACATACAAGTTCACATACACAATGACATCCAGACCAGAAACAACGATTTGTGGTTCACACAAAGTGTTGTTCCGTGCGGGAATCTAACCCGCGACACGTTGCACGGCAGCCGGTTGCCCAGCCACCACACCAACCGTGCAGTCAACATAACACTGTTTTAGTTACAGCTCAGTAATCCTTAACATAATATTGCTCGGATAATCGGGATTTATGCTGCCTCATTGGCCGAGTGGTCGCAAATGCGACTGCCGGGCAAGGAGTCTCGGGTTCGATTCCCGGGTCGGGCAAAGTTTAACTGGGTTTGTAAAAAATTCACAGTAGTAGCACGGAGTCTAGAATTGTGCCCAATATATGCCAATAGGCTCACCCCCTATTACATGAGACTTATAAAATAAATTGTGATAAGTGGGTGTTACATTGTAGGTACAGTGGCATAATGTACACCTCTGCCTACCCCTTCGGGGATAAAAGGCGTGATGTTATATATGTAATCAGGATTTAAATCTACTTTCTACCATTATCCTCAGTTACATAGAGTCGGCACTATTTATCCTCTTGTTCTATTTTCCCTTATTTTGGTATCTTATAATAGGCGTATTTATTTTTCGGTCATTCTTCTTCCTTTACTTATAACATTTTAATGTAGCATTTTTGAACACCAAGGCGTTACAAGTGCGTTACCGAGGTTTTGGGAATTAAAGGACTGTGGAGGATTGGGGCTTCGGTAACCTAGCTTACACGACGAAACACAACGCAAGCATTGTTTCACGTCGGTTTTCTGCTCGGCCGTGATCACTCCGTTCGAGCCGGCCTATTCGTGCTAAAGCATGGCTCTCCCACATTTAGGTATATTTTTTTAATTATATTCTCTTAATTTGTATGGATATATGGGGCAAACAAGTTGATATATCAGCTGATACACTGCGCATGGATACTTGCAACACTAGAATAGTGACAAATATGTTACCAACCTTGTAGAAAAAAGAAAGCTTTTTAAAGGTCGATAAAATAATTAGAAAGTTGAGAAAAAAGGTATCTTTCTGTTTAAGGCAGAAGGGACAACTTCGATACCATATTAACGGAAAATAGAAACAATAACAATACGTGACCACTTCAAACGTTATTGTAATCACCGAAAACTTAGCACGTCATGTTTTTTTTTCAATTGACGTAGTTTTATACATTCAATTGTTTTTATTTAATAACTTTTTCTTATGCCATTGTTACAAGACAATACTAGCTACTTTATAATCAAAAGTTCGTCGATGCAAAAAACAAGATGGAGTCGTCAAACCCTGAGCAAAGTTTGGCATAAATAAATTAAAATGCGGTTTCCGTTACTTCAAGAAAATTCTGATTAGCATACACAACAAAAGATTGAGCACAAATTTCCGAAACTAGGACGTGAGATGGATATCCTAGCTGAAAATGTAATAATAAAGAATTGCCCTTTTTTAGGTCAACATTATTATAAATTTGAAGTAAAGTTTTAGTAAAGTTTTACAAGAAATAATTACAAAGTTTCGGTAAAAAATCCTTTATACAAGTCTTCTGTTTTCTGAGGTACAACGACCTGTGTTAAGCTAAATAGTACGACCTTCAAACCTTCATGAAAAGTGCGAACTCTTTTCTAAGGATGAATGCTCAGCGAATGTGCTCGCGAGCCGCTCGCAAACCGATCGTAAGCCGCCCGCGAGCTGCGCGCCTCCATTTAATAATTTTATTTATACGAACCTTCTTAGAAAACGTAGTGGGTAACATTTTTGCCAAGTATAATGTGTAAGCTGAATATTTTGTAATATATTACTGTTTGTTTTTTCTTAATAAATAAATAAACCTTGCACGAATTGATCACCAAACCATTGACGTGACTGCATGCGCAGTTCGCAGGCAGCCCGCAAACGGCTCGGGAGCGGCACATCCGCGGCGCATTCGCCAGATGTGGATGCACCCTAAAAGGCTAGCAACAGATAGATACTTCTCTGATATCGTGGGTGGTCTTTTGCCTTTTTCTTCTGCTCATTCATATAGGTTCAAAACCATTATATGATTTTTACTTTTCCTTAGTATACATAAACATTTTTATGTAAGTACGATTCTTGAATTTAGACCAATTGTAAGAAAGCCAAAAGTGCGAAGGTAAAATAACAAACAAGAAAGAAACATTCGTACCACAGTTTTTAGCATACAGAATATTTAAAATTGTAAGCAGTAGTTTGATGTGCAAACTATGCGAAACCAGTATAAGCTGACCGTTGAGTGTGCGCAAAGATCATACAATGCAAGACCATGTTTAACTGGATATGTGTAGCTTGACGTGTGTACTGTATACGTTACGTGTGGTCGTAAAGTTCAGTGAAATAACACGAGCGCAAATGTAGAAGATATTAAAATTTTGTCAAAACATTCTGCCGTTTATTTTATTCATTTTTGATGATGTTCGTTCGTTCGTATACGTACGTCTGTTGATGTTTTTTTCAAGGTGTACTTGGAAAATAATGCGTGGGAAATATTTATAAATAATTACGATAATGTTTTAAATGACTGCCTCGTTGGCCGAGTGGTCGCAAGTGCGACTGCCGGGCAAGGGGTCTCGGGTTCGAATCCCGGGTCGGGCAAAGTATTACTGGGTTTTAAAAAAATTCTCAGTAGTAGCACGGAGTCTGGAAATGTGCCCGGTATATGGCAATAGGCTCACCCCCTATTACATGGGACTCGTAACATAAATAGTGAAAAGTGGGTGTTACATTGTACAGTGGCATTAAGTGCCGTAATGTGCACCTCTGCCTACAAATATAATAAAAAGGCGTGATGTTATGTTATGTTATGTTATGTTTTAAATGAATGTATACATTAAGTCTTCTAGGCCATGTTTAAATAGCAAGGGTTACAACTACCTGTATTTTACTCAGCCTAAACCCTAGGCGATCTGAACAAAATGTGAGTAAAATGCATGTACTAAGTTGTGAGCACGCGTTATCCAAACGCTAGCTTAATGCTACCCATGTGAACATGGCCTAAATCTATCAAAGGACTATGCGGAGGTGTATGTACGCAAAATATAAAATTCACTTTCAACCGGTAATGATATGAGTCTTATGTCACAGACGTCTGTTGCTATGATGGCAACGTGTGAACTTCCAGATCCCAAATTTTCTTGTTTTATATTGTATTGTATTATTTAATATTATTTATATTATATTGTATTCTTCTTTTGGTTACCCTTATATGGGTAACCAAAAGTACCTATCAATAATATTTTGTGGATATTATAGGCGACAATTGGTTTTAATGCTCGTTACCATGTTTGTGACTGCCTCGTTGGCCGAGTGGTCACAAGTGCGACTGCTGGGCAAGAGGGTCGATTCCCGGGTCGGACAAAGTATTACTGGGTTTTTATAAAAATTTCAGTAGTAGCACGGAGTCTGGAATTGTGCCCGGTATATGGCAATAGGCTCACCCCCTATTACATGGGACTCGTAACACATATAGTGGAAATTGGGTGTTACATTGTACAGTGGCATAATGTGCATCTCTGCCTATCCCTTCGGGGATAAAAGGCGTGATGTTATGTATATACATACCATGTTTTTATAATATAAATCAGTAATTCTATTCCTTCTAGCTGTCTTCCAGAATAAAAATAAATTTAAGTATCTAGTTACATATATAGCCTCAAGATTAACCCAATAATGTTGAGGTCTATTACAATTTACGAACTACACAACAATAACATCGTTAAACAAATCTAGTAGCGACTATTGTCACACGTTGCCGATGTTACGACGATCCCTAACTCCTAGATAGAATAAGTTCCCAAACTTTATGAAGATTGTAGTGAGATATATCCAGAATATCCAGATTTCTTATTCGGAATTTATTTGGCTAGCACAGAATTTGTTTCTATTTCGACACCGTGAAATACTAGAATTTCCACCCTTTTTGTTAGATCTCCGAAGTAGATGAAGATTTTTTCTTTTAGATTAAGTTTTTTTTTGAGGATATTTATGAATAAGTAGATTCATTAAAAAAGATGGTATTTTTGTCGGTTGAATGCGTTATTGAAATAAAGACGCAATGATTTTTCAGCATCGTTGTTTTAACTGGGATAGGAACTGTTTTACTGAAGAAAGTCTTGAAGTATATAATTATAATAGGGTAGATGACTAATTTTTAAGTTAATGTCCGTCTGGTAGATTACTTTAAATCATCAGACGCGTGTTTTTTATTTTCTTTCAGAAACGAATACTTTTGACGATATGTTGATTTGAAATGTCGCTTGACTTCACTTCTATGAACATTTTATACGTAGAAATGACGTTTTAGCCCCCACTCCTAAACTTTGATTCGTTATATCTAAGCATCATTTTATTATACACAATATAAAATAAAATATTACAACAAAATAAAAAATACGTGTTATAATGGTCTTTAGTCATTTATTCCTGACACATTACACACAAATTACATCGAACCAGTACAGAACATGAGGTAAGTATACAAATATTACTAATGAGACACCGTAGGGTCGCGGAGACGCGATCGGCACCCGCGAATTAGGCGCGCGTCTACCCTTATTGGTGGCCTTGGCTAACTGGCGAGCGGCGCGAACGCCGGCCGCCGCAACAGCGTGGCGGGGTGGAGGCGTTCCCGCCCCTCCCGCATACTTCCTACCCGTGCTGGCCTTACGCGTATTTTCTAAATACAGGAGCGCGTTACACACTCCCCCTTTTGATCAGGTAGGGATCTCCCACCGGGTCAAACAACCACGAGAAACGCGATCTAACTTATAGACTTGCGTGGGCGACCTCTGCCACGCTTTGGTACAACCGGCTCAGGACATTCACCCCCCTTGCATGATAGCGCCTTAGGTCCGAGACGTGATATTTACCAACAGTTTCGCCAGATTTATGAGCTAATAGGTAAGTAGTTGGACTCACCTTCTTAGTGATCACGTACGGTCCATCACGTTTAGGGTTAAATTTGGCAGTTACACCCTTTGCAGCGTTGCTGAGCACATGGGTCTTCATTAGGACCAAGTCCCCTTCCGTATACTCCTCAGGAGATGACCGGCCCTGATCAGCGTAAACCTTGCGAACGTCCTGGTGACGCTCAAGGTTCTCCCTGGCTGTCGAGATGGTGTCTGCGAGCTTGAGCAAGTATGGGGTAATCTGAGGTACAAAATTTTCTGACTCTACGACAGCTCTCAGATCCGCCTGGACAGTCAAAGGGGACCGTAGCTCACGACCGAAAGTCAAATAAGCGGGCGTGTACTCCGTAGAACTGGTGAGTGAACTATTGAAAGCAAACCGTACAAACGGCAATACCTCTGGCCAGTTTTGATGACGACCTTCAACCAAGATGGCTAGTTGAGCCTTGAGGTCCCGATTCACCGGGTTCGCTTCCGGGTGGTATAAGGGTACCAGGCTTTGCTTTACACCTAAAACAAACATAGCCTTCTGCATGACGTCAGCTACAAACTGCACGCCGTTATCGGAGATCACACGTCGAGGGATACCAAACCTCATAAATACCTCATTGACCAGAGTCTTAGCACATATCTCTGCCGTAGCTTCCGTGAGGGCGAAGACTTCTACCCACTTACTGGCAGTGTCCTCCACAATGAGGATCCATCTCTCACCTTGCGGTCCTCTAGGCAACGGACCAAATAGGTCAGTTGCGAGGGTTTCAAATCTTTGAGCTGGGACCGGAGTCTGCAGCAATCCAGCTGGCTTGATGTTTGACGGCTTATACCGCTGACACTCTACACAGGTCTTAAGATACTGAGTAACAAACCGTCTCATACCAGGGAAGTAGAACCGTTGCGAGATACGATGCAAGGTCCTCTCGATTCCACCATGAGCGGCCGTGGGTGAGTCATGGCACTCTAACATGACTCTACTTCGCAGGCTTTCTGGAATCACGAGCTGCGGCTCCTCGGAGTCAGTATCAGGTACATACCTATACAGAACAGCTTGATTCAAGAGATAACCTCTCTCCGTCCAGCGTGTGACAGCAAGTTCATCCTTACCTTCCAAGTCCTGGATAATCTTGGCAACTTCCGGGTCAGCCAACTGAGCTTCCCGGGTCGAAGTTGCATCCCAGCGTGGCAAGTCTACGACAACAGGACAGACATCACACCCTGGTGACACCGTACCATCCTCAGTCACGGGTCGACTAAGAGTGTCGGCTAGTACATTGGCTTTACCTGGTGTATAATCAATACGCAAGTCAAAAGCTTGCAGCTTCATGGCCCAGCGCACTAACCTACCACTCGGAGACTTGAGGGAGAACAGCCACTTCAATGGTTGGTGGTCCGTCATCACTCGAACTTGATGACCATCGATATAGCCGCGGAACCGCTCGACAGCCCAAACTACCGCGAGAGCCTCTCTCTCAGTGGTTGAGTAGTTTTGCTCGGCTTGAGTAAGCAGACGGCTAGCGAATTCGATTGGATGTTCATCGTGAGGTGACTCCCCCTGGAGTAAAGCTGCACCCAAAGCATAATTACTCGAATCAGTCCTCAACAGAAATGGTTTCGTGTAATCCGCTTGCACTAGAATAGGAGACGTGGTCAGCAGCCTTTTAAGAGCTTCAAAAGCCTTACCTTGCTCCGAACTCCATTCCCACGCGTGCGATTTCTTGGTTAAACGCGTGAGTGGTTCAGCTACCTTCGCAAAGTCCGGTATGAATTTGCGAAACCACGAACACGTTTGAAGAAAAGTGCGCAACTGCTTAAGACACGTAGGCTCCTTCATATCCAGAACAGCACGTACCTTGTCCTCATCCGGTGATATACCCTCCTGAGATATCACGTGACCCAGGTACTTGACCTTTTCCCTGGCGAAGACGCACTTCTCGCGATTCGCACGAAGTTTGAATAAGCGGAGACGGTCGAATACCGCACGAAGGTCAGAAAGGTGATTAGTGTACGACTCCGATATCACCAGAATATCGTCGAGGTATGTAAGCACGGTGACATCCTTAAGCGTGGATCCCGAACGAAAACTGTCTATAAGCCTCTGAAACGTAGCCGGCGCATTTTTCAGGCCAAACGGCATACGCTTGAAGCGATACGTACCGAACGGA
This sequence comes from Spodoptera picta, assembly GCA_038387885.1. NCBI lineage: Eukaryota > Metazoa > Arthropoda > Insecta > Lepidoptera > Noctuidae > Spodoptera > Spodoptera picta. The sequence continues at coordinate 2,598 of JAZHFQ010000427.1, read as the reverse complement.
GTGACAAAGGCGGTTTTATCCTGATCCTTGATACTACATTGCCAGTACCCACTTCGAAGGTCACAGGAACTCATCACGCAACCCTTCTTCGTCGACTGCAGCAACTCGTCAATGCGTGGCATAGGATACGCGTCACTTTTCGTTACAGCATTTAATCTCCGATAATCCACACAAAACCTATACCCACCATTCGCCTTGGGTACTAGAACAGTTGGTGCAGACCAGGCAGACTCGCACTCTTCAATGATTCCCTCTCTTAACATATTATCGAGTTCCGCACGAATAATTTCCCTCTTCGCCGGCGTGACTCGATATGGCGGAACAGCAATAGGAGGATGGTCCCCCGTATCGATATGGTGTTCGGCAAACGGCGTCGGCTCTCCGACTAAGTCAAAAATATCCGAATACTCACCGAGTAGTTCTTCCCAGCTGGAACGCTCCTCCTGAGTCAACAGAGTGCCCTCATCTTCCCTCAACAAGTTGACAGAAGCGCACTCCACCACTTCGCGTGAACTCTCTGTTAGCAAAGGGTGAATGTCCTGAGGCCGATCAGCTGTGAACCACGTCATATTAGAAAAATTCAAAACTAACTTCGACTTCGAAATAAAATCTATTCCTAAAAGTGTCTCATTATTTGAGGCATCGGGGAACACAACAAATTCTATAGGTACACATACAGACATACAAATAACATTAACATATGCTAACAAAACATTATTGGTACGTATGCTACCATCAGCAAGCTTTACCGACATAGTTTGCGAATTAAACTGAATATCTAAACGTAACAAAAGTGAGTACAGCGTCGAACCTGCGATACTGCGTCGCGCGGCGGTATCTATAAGCGCTGTACCGCTGTAACCACAAATCTCAATATTCAAAATAGGACGGCCTTCAATTACAGTGTTGGGCTCGTCACACTTAACATTACATATCATATTAAGCGAGTAAAATACATTATTTGGTGAATGCGACGTATTTACCGCTACAACATCGCAAGTTGAAATATTATTTTTACATTTTGGGCAATTCGCTCTAATATAGCCCTTGTCGCCACAATCATAGCAATGTAAGTTTGACTTATTACTAACAGAGTCTTTAGAGTCTTTTTTCGGGCACGAATCACGAGTATGCCCCCGCGACTTACAATACGCACAAAATAACTTTTTCACTTTTTCCGCGCACTCACTATTACCGGCACTAGTTGGAATCGAAGGCGACGACGAACGTTGCGGAGACCGCACCTGCGATCGCTGAGCTACCGCGGTATTATTCCTTGGACGCTCGGACGTTGAAGTGTTTCCCGCCAAATTCACGCTCTCCGATGCAACGCGCGAAGCTCGCGAGCAGGGCGCGGGCGGCAGCATAGGGCGCTCCGGTCGCGCATGCGCCGACTGCGTATTTGAATTTTCCATGAGCGATTCTTCTATTGATCGCGCTTTATCCATCAAGGATTCGATACTGTTAACTGCGTCCCGTGTTAACCGTTTCCGAATACGCTTATGTAGTAAGCCGTATATAATGTCCAACTTCGCTTCCTCGGGCAACACGTACGGTAATTTGGATATCATACCGCGTATTTTGATAATGAAAGTATCCGCAAGCTCTCCGTGTTGCTCATCAGCAAATATGCTACGGAACATCTTGTAACCAGGACGTGGAACACCATACATATATCGGAGTCTTTTGACGGCTTCGGACCACGAGGACACCTCGGTCCGAACCCCTCTCCACCATACTGCAGCCTCGCCGTGGAGCAGCATGGGTAGACCACGTAGTGCAAGGTCGTCGCTGACCGACGAACACTCCTTAAATATCTCCACAGAGTCGATGAACGCTTCTACGACTTCAGGCTCTCGGCTCTGACCATCGAAGCGTGACGTACACTTAGACATGTTTCCAGACTTACTTGTTGCCACCGACGGCGTCGGTGAGGCTGACGCGATCGCAGCGCCGGAGCCCGCGAGGGGCGCTGATGGCTCACCTCTCGCATACGATGCCATGAGGGATTCGACGAGTTGCCGATTCGCTTCCGCCTGAGTCTTCGCGAAGGCGGCAAGGAATGAGGTCAACTGGTCCCCAGACATGAGTACTGACGAAGGTCTCGCGGCTTCATCTTCGGAGCTCGATTGTGCGTCACTCACATTGGCGTCCGTTGCCGTACGTGGTTTGCGTGGCGGCATCTTCTTTACCGTTTTCCTACGCAGCAGGACCACGAAAACACGAATTTACGGGGGCGCGGTCGGTTACAAACCGGTTTAGACTGGTTCGGGCCGCAAGTTGGAAGCGCCACTTATAATGGTCTTTAGTCATTTATTCCTGACACATTACACACAAATTACATCGAACCAGTACAGAACATGAGGTAAGTATACAAATATTACTAATGAGACACCGTAGGGTCGCGGAGACGCGATCGGCACCCGCGAATTAGGCGCGCGTCTACCCTTATTGGTGGCCTTGGCTAACTGGCGAGCGGCGCGAACGCCGGCCGCCGCAACAGCGTGGCGGGGTGGAGGCGTTCTCGCCCCTCCCGCATACTTCCTACCCGTGCTGGCCTTACGCGTATTTTCTAAATACAGGAGCGCGTTACAGTGT
>JAZHFQ010000426.1:0-16430 GCA_038387885.1 Spodoptera picta | reverse complement strand
ATACTGCTAATCTATATAGAAAGTCGCGGAGAACCTAACGGGTTATTGGGGCTCCAGCTCGAAGTGCAGGAGAAGGAACGGCGTGGTTTTTAGTCAGTAAGAGTCTGACACTCCCTTCCGCCTCACCCAGGCGGGAGAAGTCATTCGATGATTTCCCCCCCTTAAAACAAAGCATAGATAAATAAAACTGGAGTATCTGTTTGTAATATTAATATAACCCCACTTTACTACATGCATATGAATACATTTAGGATACTCATACCAAAATATTATTTTTTCCAATTTTTGTCTGTCTGTCTGTCTATTTGTCTGTCCGTCTGTTTGTACTGACTAATCTCTGAATTGGCTGGACAGATTTTGCAAGACTTATTGGCAGGTAGCTGATGTACTAAAGAATTTGTTCTTTTGTTGAATTTGTTCTTTTGTTTCGTTTTAATGACTTTATTACTTCTATTACCTTTATTACTTCTATTAATTTACTTTATAATAATGTGGGTTGTTGTATTTTGACTTTTGAGCTGTCAATTCATCTGAACGAATCTGTCCTGTCACTGTCACTCTGTCCGCTGTCAACTCGACAGTGAACGGCTGCGTTCAGAAACAAAAATTGTATCTTTTTTTGTTCATAATTATTTTTTATTTTCTTTTAACCATAGATTACGTTTGTTTGATTTTTTTTTATACATGTACTTTGTTTTGTTTTCATGTACCCTGAATTTTGTTTTGTTTTGATGTTGCCTGGCGGGTGGTGCAGAGCTGCACGTGAGTAGTAACTGGCATCTGCTGTGGTATTTATCATAAAATTTACATACATAATTATTATATCTATATATTTTTGTAATTTATTATTTTATATATATTCATGTCTGATATTGATTCTTTTGCGTCTGCGTCTGATGATGGTTCCTCTATTTGTAGTTTTTGCTCTTTTGGTGACACTCTGGGTGACTTCCTTCAAAACCAGTTTTCTGCCAAGAACAACCGTCTGTTAAATGTTTGTCATATTAATGCTCAGAGTGTTCCCAGTCACTACAGCGACCTCTACGAAGCGTTTAATAATAGCAATGTGCATGCCGTCCTGATATCCGAAACCTGGCTCAAGCCTCATCTCTTATCTACCACCTACCCCTTAGCTGGATATGTGCTCATCCGGAATGACCGCATTAACGGTAGAGGGGGGCGTGGCCATTTATCTCCGCGGTGAATTAGCTTACAGAGTTATTTCATCATCTCCCCAAAACTGTCCTGCGGAGTATTTGCTACTTGAGGTTTGTGTCCAGGGGGTGAAAATCGTTATTGGTGTATTTTACTGTCCGCCCTCAGTCGACTATTTCACTGAATTCGAATCAGTACTAGAATCTCTGGGTTCAGAGTATGCACATCACGTGATCATGGGTGATTTCAACACCAATCTCCTTGTCCACAACTCCTTTCGTTCCTGTAGGCTTCGGCATCTGATCGAGTCAGCCTGTCTTCATCTACTACCTCTCCAACCCACTCATCACAACACTGTCGGTGAGGACTCATGGCTCGATCTGATAGTCACGTCCAATCCCTCACTAGTTTCTTCTCATGGTCAACATGAGGCTCCCGGATTCTCTCACCATGACCTGATCTTCCTGTCCTATATCCTGAAACCACCCAGGGTGAGGCCTAGGGTTCTGTTCAGGCGTTGTTTTACACGGATGGATAGTGAAAAACTTAGAGAGGATGCATCGAGTATTGATTGGGGGCTTCTGATGGAGGCTGCAGATGTCGATACCATGGTCGCTGTTTTTAACAAAACTTTGACTAAGCTCTATGACCGCCATGCTCCCGTGAAGAAAATTAAATTAAAACGGCCTCCCGCACCTTGGATGACCAGACACATACAGATGGCAATGCGGCGCAGAGACCGCGCGTTCCGAAAGCACAAAAATGATCGCACTGTTGAGAATTGGGCGGCCTATAAAAACGCTAGAAATAGGTGTAACCAGATGGTACGTAACGCTAAACGCCGACATATTCTAGATAACATCTCTTCTTCATCTCCTGCCGATATCTGGAAATTCCTCGGGACTCTAGGTATCGGCAAATCACAACACACTGACCTCCCAAATTCTGTTGGTTTAAATGATCTGAACCGACATTTCTCCACTGTGTCCAAATTGGATCCTCTTGCTAAACAGCAAACTTTATCTTTTATTTCTGCTCTGATGCGTTCGTCTTCTTTAGCTTCTTTCAGATTCACACCGGTGCAGCCTGAAGAGATTCGAAAGATCATCCTCTCCATTAAATCCAGGGCGGTGGGTTGTGACGGTATATCGCGGTATATGGTCACAACCATACTCGATCTTCTCCTCCCAACCATAACTCACATGGTTAACTATTCCCTGTACTCCAAAGTCTTCCCATCCTTGTGGCGTAAAGCCTATGTCCGTCCTCTTCCTAAGATAACCAATCCTACTCTTCCCACACACTTCCGTCCTATATCAATTCTTCCCTTCCTGTCAAAGGTGCTCGAGGCCTGTGTCCATAAGCAACTTGCTGACTACATATACAGTAACTCGCTTATAAGTCCATTGCAATCCGGATTCAGGCCCGGGCACAGTACTGTAACCGCTCTCCTTAAAGTGATTGGCGATGTGAAGGCAGGGATGGAGGACACCAGGATCACAGTATTGGTTTTGGTGGACTTTTCGAATGCCTTCAACATGGTCAATCACGACATTTTGCTAGCTATCCTATCCCATCTTTCGGTCTCTGATGGTGCACTGGATTGGTTTTCATCTTATCTTCAGGAACGTCAGCAATTGGTCCAGGTTGGTGAGGCTTCGTCGAACTGGTGCCATTTAGAGGCTGGGGTTCCTCAAGGCGGAATTCTCTCTCCTCTTCTATTCTCCATCTTCATAAACCTTATCACTTCCGAACTTCAGTGTGCGTACCATCTGTATGCCGACGACCTGCAATTGTACTGTCAAGTCAAGATTGAGGACTTACCTGATGCAGTTGCGAAGGTGAACGCGGACTTGACTGCCATATCTAACTGGTCTGGGAAATTTGGCATTAATGTCAACCCGAGCAAGTGTCAGGCGATAATAGTAGGTAGCTCCCGCACTTTGTGCAAGGTTAACAGTGCAACGGTACCGCCAGTCCGATTTGACGGTGCGGTCATTCCATTTAGTAGTGATGTCAAAAATCTTGGGTTGCACATCGACGGCAACTTAACCTGGCGTGCTCATGTTACTAGTGTCTGTCAGCGAGTCACGGGGACGTTGCGAGCCCTCTATCGGTTAAAAAACTTCCTTCCGTCGTCGACCAAGGCAATGCTTGTTCAGTCCTTGGTTTTCCCCATAATTGATTACGCTGATGTGTGTTACTACGACCTGAATGCAGATCTCCTCAATAAACTTGACCGCCTTCTAAATAACTGCATTCGATTCGTCTTTAATCTGCGTAAATACGACCATGTCTCTGCATATCGGTTGCAACTAAAGTGGTTGCCCATACGTCAACGCAGGAAACAACGGGCGTTAACCACTTTATTCTCTCTTCTTAATTCCCCCACTTCTCCTAGCTATCTATCCTCCTATTTTCAGTTCATAAGTGCAAATCACAGCAAGTATCTTCGTTCCACTAATAATCTTCTTCTACAATGTCCCACGCACCGGACCGACTTCCTTCACTCTTCATTCTTTGTCCAATCCATTCTGCTGTGGAATGCGCTGCCCACGGATGTCAGGACGGCAACCAGCCGGCTTAGTTTTAAAGTTAAGGTTCGTGAACTATTGCAGAGGGAACAGACAGACGCATCACGTACTTAATTTATCATTTTGGCGATTGTATTTAATATATATGTATAAATATATATATATTATATGTATTTTTATTCCCAATTTATTTATTCACTTTTATAGTATTGTTATTTAGTAATATTGATAATGTATCTTATGTAATTTACATTATACCTATATATACGGATATATGTATGTATTTACAGTTATGCATCACATAAACCATTATACCTATTACACCTACTGTTGCACATCTCTGCATCACCCCATGGTTGACTGTTAGAGAATGCCACCCGGCATTAAGTCCGCCATCGTATGCTTGTTATACAGAAGTGTTAATAAATAAATAAATAAATAAAGAGTAACATAGGCTACTAATATTATGGAAAACTGAAACAAAAACGTTATATTCTAAAATACTCATTCGACGCGGAGGAAGTGGCGAGCAACAGCTAGTACCCAATACAGATACCCAGTAACATTTTACTCGGCCAGGAAGTGTACCGAAAACCAATTTGTTAGCCGTGTTAATTACCTCCGAACATGGGGACCCAAATGAGTCGGTCATTTGTGATCCTTGCATCTATCGTCCCCAAAGTCTTCATTAACCAATGATTTGCTAAGCAAAGATGGTCCTTAAGGATCAATCACAGAAGCTTATCCGTCGGTACTACTATGATATAAAATGTGTAATAATTCCATGATGCTAAATTTAGCAAATTAATAATAATTTTATTACAGTTGGTTAAGACTGGCTTTAAACTCAATGGTTGTGCACGACTGGTTAGTACAAAATATTGGTAGGTGATCATTTCGATGAAATATAAATTAATTTATATTATTGCTTCCAGTCTAGCTTATCCACTAGAGTCGAATTTGATCAACGAAGACATTTTTATATCTTCTGTATGTACCCAAAATTGTATTATCTAAATGGAAAAAACCCTTACCGTCTTATTACAAAACCCGATCTATTTTTAGTACCATGATTAATATTATGTTTAAACCATGACTAAATAAAACGTTATTATAAAACAAAGTTTATCACTAGTTCCGGAACTATCTATGGTACTAAAGTTAAACCGCCGAAACCCCTAGTTTAATTTCGGTACTAAAGTTATTTGAGGTTAGCTATCAGAAATATTTACGTGTATCTTCTAGAGGTATATTATTATAATTGTGAAATGGACATTGAACCGATTGATGTTATGGATTTAAAAGATTTGGAAGATTTGGACATGTTAGAGACGTCTCGGCGATCGTACAGACATCGCCATCGTGTAAATCCCTTTAACTTGAGTGACGAAAACTTTCAATATAAGTACAGTTGTTGTTCCATTTCCAGTCACAATAAAAAATAATGTTTATTTAATAAAAAAGACTCAATATTTGTTTCGTGATTCGTGCTCTGCCGCCTTCTTATAAGTCGCTCCATTTCACGCTAGAGGTGTTAAAAAATATGACAACTTGGTTGTAAAAAGCTCGTCAAAATACAAGTTGTGCTTGTTCACTACAACACAAACAAAAAACAATTTATGATATAATTTTGTGTTGATATATAATTATTTAAGCATTTCAGGCGTTATTGTAATAACAATATTTAGACGAACGGAAAGTTGTTTCAAGTGGATCCTGAGTGAACGAATGAAAGAATGCTATTTATGTTTTTTATCTGTGGGACTATGGACTTTCTTTGGTACTAGCTGATCCCCGAATTGTCTTAGTTTTATAATTGGAACAAATTTTAGTCCTGGTACTAGCTTTAATACCGTAACAAACCTAGATCTTATAGTCCGGGTTTAAACCAGTACTAAGTCGAACTTTTGTAATAAGACGGTTATAGACAACAACGTTGAGAAATAGATGCTATAGGTAAAACTCTACCTACACCCTCGGGGATAACAGTCTCGATATAACGACGTTGTGAGATGAAATAAATTATGTTTTCTAAAGGAAAATTTTGAATAAACGCTGAGATCAATGGCGAAGAAAAATATACAGCTTCCCAAATAGCTTTTTTAAAGAGTTCACAATAATTCCAATTTATTTTTCAAATTAAATCCAATTTGGACTTAAATAGTGATGACAGAGAGTTTTTTCCCTTTCAAGAAACATCACGAGTAATTAGGTTCACGTACATTTACACACTTAGGAGCAAAACAACGGAATCACTGGCGTTTTTGTTCATTTTATCGAACCCTATGTAACTATAAAAAAAATATTCCTTTTATAGCAAAATGTTCTTCTCAATCCCTGAATCCCCAACAATCCTTAAATTCCTAGTCCCAATAAAGCTGGTAACGCACTTAAAATACCTCTGGTGTTTCGAATGTCCGTCCATAGGTGGCGCCGACTGCTTATACCATTAGGTAAACTGCTTGTTTACATGCTTATTCAAAATAAAAATTAAAGGTAGGTTAATTTCCTTTTATACGACATACGTAACCTATAAACAAAATACTTAGATCACAATATATTTATAAAGAAATGAAAAAAAAAGCTCGTAGCTCCGATTCGTACCGTTTTATATGTATAATTTGGTTAAGAAGCGGGTTCATGTTGATTGTCGAAGCCTCATTATGTGAAGAGAAATTAATGAGACGAATAATGTATTGACAACGTCTGAACGTCTGAAGATGGGCTTTCCAGAATGTTCAAGGCTGTATCTCTCATTTATTGCTAGGTACATTATAGCGAAATTGATAGGTCACATTAAAATTGTCTCGATACATTTTGTTGAACGCAAAATGGTCCTTTTGAGTGTGGTAACACCATACTCATAATGTCTATTTGTATTGAGATATATGAACGTCGTATAAAATAGGTAATAGATTCTATTGACAAAATTAAATGCTGCATAACACTACCACTACCACGAAATTATAATTAAATAACAACTAGGTAAGTTAAATGTCCTAACTTGAACTACGTTAAAACCTCTAACAAATGTAAATATATATATTTTAGGTCTTATTTCTAGAAAGGGTTCAGGATAATAATGTGGCAGTATTTGACTTTCGTACATTACTCTTTGGTCTAATAATATTATTTTAATTAATCAAAGTGCCAGCTTACAAACCGAGGTGCTACAATATTATTTTACCATTAAGTTTGTCCTAAATAAACGAAGATAAAGTGATTGATTTGTTAATTAATTGATATATATCAGACTGCGTAGTTTCGCTGTACCTCTATAATAATGCGTAATTTAGTAGCACAACTGTTTTCGTTAAATCAAGGAGAAGTGAGAAACAATAGGCACAACAAAGATTTATTCATCAAGTAGGATTTAAGCCTAATAATAATAATTGCGCTTGAAATTCTCGTGCATTTTTTTTTAAGGGGGGAAAATCATCGAATGACTGCTCCCGCCTGGGTGAGGCGGGAGGGAGTGTCAGACTCTTACTGACTAAAAACCACCCCGTTCCTTCTCCTGCACGTCGAGCCGGAGCCCCGGTTACCCGTTCGGTTCTCCGGGACAAATTCTCGTGCATAGTACCGTCACAAAGTGTTATTTTTCTCAGTACACAATTACACACAGCTCTATATTATAGTAGCAGCCCGTCCCGGCTTCGCACAGGGTAGATAATTATTTATTTTTGGAAATTTTTATTGTTGTAGTGACATAAGTACAATAGTTGGACATGTGCTACCGCGGAGTTTTTTGTAGACATTATGATGTTCTTCAATATTGTTGTACATTATTTTGTTCTATCGCTAATAGTTTCGGCAGCGCATTCGACGAAAGGCATTTTAAGACTAATTTTTCTACACGTTCGGTCACATTTTTCAAATTTCACCAAGGATCCCTAATTTTTTTCGAAATGAAATGTAGCCTATGTCAAATTGGAAGAATGTAGCATTCTATTGGTGAAAAAATTTTTTGAATCGGCCCTGTACTTTTTGAGCCTATTCATTACAAACATACAAAAATAGGTACAAATCTTTCCTCTTTATAATATTAGTATAGATTATGACTCTGATATTATAAGATCTCTCCAGCGTTGCCATATTAGCTATCGGTACATAGAGGTTTTGTAGTGCTTGTACACAATCGCCACGAGGGATATTCTTCTGCAGCGAGGTGTAAGGCAAGGAGACGTCATATCTCCTAAACTGTTTACCGCTGCATTGAAAGACGCCTTCCTTAGCTTTAGGAATGGAATAGGATGAAGGCAAGGGACATAGCGCCGAGAACTGGCCGCCGCTGGGGCTGAAAGGTTCTCGAGTGGAGGCCGCGTACCGGCAAGCGCAGCGTAGCCCATCCATCCGCAAGGTGGACAGACGAACTGAGTAAGGTCGCCGAGGAACCGCTACTTGCGAGTCGCTTTCAACCGTCCTATATGGAAGTCATTGGGGAGACCTATATTCAGCAGTGGACATCCTATGACAGCTATGATGATGATTATAATTATAACCATACCTGCATATCTTTAAAAACCAATAGCATCTTAAAGTATAACTTTTATAGGGCAGATTACAAGCAAATACTGAGGGAGCTGGGTGAAGTGAATTGGGAGAATAAATTTAACTTATGTAATGATGTTAACAATATGGTATTATTATTTTATACAACTTTAAATGATATAATAGACAAATATGTGCCTAAATCCAAACCTGTTCAGCGGAAGCATCCACCCTGGTTCAGCAAAAAACTTGTTAACTTAATCAAAGAGAAGAACAAATTATTGCATAAATTCAGAGTTTTTAAAAACCCATTGGATGAAATATCATTACAGATTCTAATTAAAAGGTGTAAAAAGCTTACTGCAACTTGCTACAGTAACTATGTCGGTAATGTCGAAGATAACATCAGAATTAATCCGAAATACTTTTATTCCTACTTAAAGGATAAGTGCAGTAATATAGAGGTAGTTCAAATACCCCAAACTATGGTTTTGAACGATACGGTGGAGTCCGACGGTTGTGGAATTTGCAATCATTTGCAAACTACTTTTCTTCCACATTTGTAGAATCCACCTGCCATACTGCTTCACCCGTTCAGAATATCTCAAGCACTAATACTGTGGGTGATTTATTTGTTATTTTCTTTTTTAATATTGTATTTTTTTTGTATCTGTGTGCGTGCCTACTGTCGAATAAATGATTTTTCTTTCTTTCTTTCTTTCAAATACAACTTGCGTATGGTGCGGTCGTCAGGCATTTTAAGGGTCTTAACATACGCAAGGGAGCGGGTCCGGATGGCATTCCTCCATACTTTATATCAAGATGTGCCTCATCTTTAAGTTTGCCCTTTTACCTCATTGTGAATAAATCCTTGTTGACGGGTACATTTCCTGGAATTTGGAAGTCTGCCTAGGTGGTCCCTATTCACAAAAACGGGAATAAGGAATATATTACAAATTACCGACCCATATCGATTCTGTCTGTATTTGCGAAGTCGTTTGAGGCCTTAGTTTATCCTTACCTAAAGCATTATACTAGAAATTTATTTGTTGACGAGCAGCACGGATTCATCCAGTCGTGGTCCACAACTACCAATTTGGTTACTTACCATAACGAAATAGTTAATGCGGTTGACTCGGGGGTGCAGGTAGATGCTGTTTATATGGATTTTGCAAAGGCATTCGACAGGGTATGTGGTCACCGGGTGTTATTGTCGAAACTAGAATATTACGGTATTCATGGCTCTCTGCTAAAGTGGTTCCAATCATATTTATCAGGCAGGACGCAATATGTTGTGGTAAAGGGATTTAAATCTCGAACGCACGCTGTTACCTCAGGTGTTCCACAGGGTTCTCATCTTGGTCCCTGGCTTGTTCATTAATGATATTGTTTCTTGTATTAGATACAGTAGTGCTTATCTTTTTGCAGATGACCTAAAGACATGCAAAACTTTGATTGAACCCACAGACAAGAACTTGCTTCAAGCAGATCTCGATGCCATAACCACCTGGTGCAGTGTAAACAGAATGTCTTTGAATACAAACAAGTGCTACACAGTTACTTTCACGCGTAGCCACAACATGATACAGAGTCAATACCTCGTCGATGGAACTACATTGCAGCGGAAAGCTGAGATGAGGGACTTGGGCGTGATCTTCGATTCGAAGTTGATGTTCTTGCCACACATTGACAGTATTATTAATAAATCGTCAAAGATGCTGGGATTTATTATACGTAACAGCAAACTATTTCGCAGCCCAACCACTAAAATTACTTTATATAACAGCTATGTGCGAAGTCAACTGGAATATTGCTCGGTGGTTTGGTCGCCTCAGTATAATGTGCATCAAGTTAGAGTTGAACGCATACAGAAACGTTTCCTAAGACACCTAACATTTGCCAGTGGGCTCCACAAAAGCTTGGTATCGTATAGCGAAAGACTGACACATTTTAGGATGGACCGCTTGACTGTTCGTAGAAAACTGCTTGACATAACGTTCATGTACAAGGTACTAAGAAACGAGTTTGACTGTCCGCCACTATTAAGCTTGTTCAATTTGCGTGTACCTCGACGTGTGCCTAGGCGCGCACTAATTAATGCGGGTTTGCTACACCAGCCATCTGCCATAACCAACCTTAAGAGGTTCTCCACCATTTCTCGTCTTTCTAGAGCCTATAACTCTGTCTGTGAGAGGGTTGATTTGTTTAGTGATAGATTGCCAAAATTCAAAAAAGCTGTTCTGGGATTGTTGAGTGAGAGATGAAGCTTAGTGTTGTGGTGTGCTGTTGACTTTGTGTTATTATGTTGCTGTTGACTTGATTTGTTCCGCAACCGATTTTTATCTATTTATTTTAATGTTAATTTTTTATTATTGAGCTTTTAATGACTGTGTCCTCTATTTTGATCTTTGATTATTCTTTTGTTTTGTATTTATATTTTTGTATTTAGGGTTGACTATTGTATAATGAGTAATAACAAAAGTTGTTACTAACTATATAATTCTTATTTATTGTAAATTTGGTAATGTAGAGAAATTAGATAAATTTTAATTTAATTGATATAGTGTTCTCAACTCAACGCATGCTGTGATGTCCTTCAAATGTTGTGCATTAGCAGTAAGATGTTAATTCCTAATTTTAAGTTAATGATAAAAATGTAGCAACAACTGGATGTCCAAATAAATAAATAAATAAATAACGTGACTAGTGTCATGTTATAACTACATTTTCTTTTCTCTATATGTATTAAACTGTGTTATGCACTCACACAAAAATATTTTATACTCGTAAAGAGAATAAAATTCGAAATAAAATATAAATTAATGCGGTCTGCATACTATAGCAGTATGAATAAAAATATTTATAGGTCAATATTTTGCATTTTTTGCACAAATTTAAATTCTATGCTCGTACAACTGTTGGCAATGTACACAGAGGAGTGCCTGTCTGTATGCGGTACTAGAATAATGATAAAATTTTGAACGTGAATTAGTATGTCTAGAATATGGTTTTTCAACGAAATAATATATTAATGAGACCCGTTGGTTTGTTTCACTGTTTATTTTCGTAGCTAATTAACATTTAACAATGTATTGCTTTAGATATTTTTAATTCAAACACAAGTGTCTCTGTCCTGACTGCTTTGTTTTGTAGTGGCTGTTTAATGAGGGCAATAACCAAGTGCAAGTACTTGAGAGATCCTCTAACATTTTTAAATTTAAGATTATTAAATAACACACTTTCTGAAATTAGATACATGTTGATTAGTAATAGGTTGCTAATTCAGTGTGACTGATACCTAAGTCCCGGTTATATAGATTGTTTTTTATGAATGCTGCTTGCGGATGCCTATCAGCATTGTTTTTTAGATTATCGATGACCGTACTGCGATTTTCAAGCCAACCGTGGGAATTATGGTAAAACTCCTGTTAAGAAGGCGGCATGATGATGATGATGAGATGGCAACAAAGCTGATACAGTCCGCCTGATGATACTTCACGTAGCTTATTTTGCAGACGGCAATACCAGTACATACATAACATCATAACATCACGCCTTTTTATCCCCGAAGGGGTAGGCAGAGATGCACATTACGGCACTTAATGCCACTGTACAATGTAACACCCACTTTTGAATATTTATGTTGTGTCCCATGTAATAGGGGGTGAGCCTATTGCCATATACCGGGCACAATTCCAGACTCCGTGCTACCACTGAGATTTTTGAAAAATTCCAGTAATACTTTGCCCGACCCGGGAATCGAACCCGAGATCCCTTGCCCGGCAGTCGCACTTGTGACCACTCGGCCAATGAGGCAGTGTACCAGTACTGCTATTTAAATTGTTATTCTGATTTTATTTCAGGACAGACTCCTTTAGTACATCTACTCACGTTCTAAAGCTAGACATTTTGCGGTACGTGATCCGAGAACTTCGAACCTTAGAGGATTGTTAAAGAATCATTTGTAAACATATCTCATGTTGCCATTTTATTTTATAATAATAATAATAATAATAATAATAATCTTTATTTCAGGTACAATAACATTAACCCATATAAATTTTACACAAGAAATAGGCACATAATAATAAATAGAAACAGTTTAATAAACAGCAGTATGTAGACTCATCCAATGCTGAGTTAATTTGGAGTCCCATCTGTCTGTGAGTACGTTCAGGATACTGTTGGGACTGGAACGTACACGCCCCCATAGCGAGGCGGATCTTTTTCTTAAAACAGCGAAAAAGCCGTCTGTGTGTGCTCCCGTAAACATTCCTGAGGCACTACAAAAACGCGGCAGACCCAGCAATACCCTGAACGCATTATTGTATTGGACACGCAAAGCACTGAGTGTCCGCCGCGTATAGTCGACCCACAGCGCGCACGTATACAGTGTCTGGCAATAAGCTTTAAAAAGCGTAACCTTGACCGAAACACTGCAACGCGCGAACCTGCGAGCCAACATATTGCACCGGACAGCCAGCGCCCTGCGCTCCCTCTCCATATCCTTATCGTCACTGAGATTATCCGAGACCCAATGACCCAGATACTTAAAGTCCGAAACTCGATTTAGTACACTACCCGCTAATTGTATAGGCACAGTTTCATAACTCTTTACTCCCGCTTTAAAAACCATGAGTTCGCTCTTTTTGGAGTTATATCTAAGTCCATGAGCCTCAGCATATGACTCACAAATATGCAACAGTTTTTGCAATGCCGCAATTGAGGGACTCAGCAGCACCATGTCATCTGCATAACTAATATTATTTATACAAACTCCATCTATGTGGCATCCGACTCCCGCGATACTAAGCTCCTCAATCAGGTCATTCACATACAAATTAAACAATCTAGGTGAAGTAAGCCCTCCCTGTCTTACACCACAGTCTAAGGAGAAAACTTCCGACTTTGAATCAGCCCATTTCACAATATTTGTCTGATTTTTATACCAATATTTGAATAATGAAATCACTTCAGGTTCACATGAGGTTTGACCCTCTAGTTTCTCCCACAGTTTGTCATATGAAACCAGGTCAAATGCCCTTGACAAGTCCAAAAAACAAGCATAGACTGGTGTCTTTTTACTGGTGTAGTATTGGACAGTCTGCTTAAGACACATGATAGCACTATCAGTGGATAAACCCGCTCTAAATCCAAACTGTAAATCATGCAGGTTGATATGCTTACTCAAGTGTTGGTCAAGCAGACTATCCAGTACTTTTGCCACAACTGTAGCCAGGGAAATAGGTCTGTAATTTGACACAGCAGAGGAATCCCCTGTTTTATTTTTAATAATTGGTGTGACAACTGTGTGCATTAGATTATTAGGTAAATAAGAATGGCCTAGGCACAGATTAAAAAACATTTTAAGGACCCTGGGTAAATGAGATCCAGCATATTTCAGGTGTTCTATACTTAAGCTGTCATAACCAGGAGATTTCCCTCGCACCATGTTTTTGATTACGTTCCTGACCTGGTTGTATGTGAATCCAACACCCGCTTTCTCCCCGCTACTACTATACGCTATCCGTGCAGATGAAACCGGCATTGGATCCACCTTGAAAGCATGGCGAAAAGCCTCTGCTATTCTCGATGGCTCGTGAACGCCGGCAACACTCACCGGACAGCCTGCTTTCACATTTAAACTATTTGTCTTTTTCCAAAAATTTTTGAAATCTTTGTTGTTGTGAAGATTTACAATAATATCCATTTTTATTTGTTGCTCATTGTTTTGACACCATTTTAACCTATTTTTGAAATTCTTTCTAGTTTCACACATATCATTATATAAAGAACCTGTAGTGGGTTTACGCCCCAACAACCACGCGCGATATGACTGCCTAGCCTCAACATGTGCATCGCGTACATATTTATTCCATCCAGGAATATTATGTGTTTTTTGTGTTTTTCTGAAAGTATTATTATTGCTAACAATGGATGCTTTACTTAGAATAGAAATAATATCATTATACATGTTGTCTAGTATTCGGTAATGGTTTGGATCAGAACATAATCTGTCTGCGCAACCACTAAATTGATACGGAAAATTTATATGTTTTAATTCCAGGTTACAATATTCATTATATTTTTTAATTTGAGACAAATCCCTGACACCCCATACAACCCTACTATTATTACCAATACATGAAGTTACTTCTTTTGATTTTAATACTACCAAATTACATTCCATAATTATAGGATAGTGATCCGACCAGTATACATCATATAGCACCGATACATTCACAACAGACTGTCTCGCTGCACTCGTCAAAGCAATATGATCAAGCCAGCGCCTGGAACCATGCGCATCACTCACAAACGTGTACGTATCGGAAGGCAAGAAGTCCAAATCAGCACATGACCAACATTGTTCGTTACAAAAGTTTATCAGTTCAGTACAAAATAGCTCACCTGGGTGAGCGTTGAAGTCTCCCAGCATGAACACAGACTCAACACTGTTATTCTCTATTATTGCGTTGATCTCACATAAACACTGAGTAAATTCTACTAAGTTATCAACGGAGTTAGTGGGCATATACACCGAGAACACTAGTATCGCGCGATTGTGCAACTCTAATTTCACCGCACATAAACGCACATTAGAACTCTCAATCACTGTTGCCGTCGGAAATATCTCCTTTCTCCAGAGAATCGCCACACCACCATAGGGTCTGCCTCTCAAAATACCAGCTGATGTATCCACCGCCGACGTTCCCGTATATGCAAAATTTACATCTAATTTTCTCAAGCAAGGAATATCATGTGGCAAAAGCCATGTCTCCTGCAACGCCACAATATCGGCTAGTTTACAAAGTCGCGCTATACATTTCTCCGATCTGTTCACTCCCTTACAATTAAAACTGCAAAGTTTGATTGTGTTTGTCATGTGGGTAAATTTGTTTAAACTTTCTTTTCGCGTTTGCGCCATTCAAAATTTATAAAACGACGAAAAGCTATCCCCACAGGCCAAAAATTCTTTTCCATGAAAACAAATAATTTACTTCCAGGGACAAATATTTTATATGAATCATATTCCTTGGCCAAAGTCATTTGCATCTTTTCAATTGACACATCAACATTTGTTTTACTCGCAATATAATCTAATATGTCACACACGGTAACATCCTTCGCCACATTATAAATATATACAGGTATTTTTCTATCGGCCGCCTTAAAATTTGTATTAGGTGCAGTTTCGGCCTTCCCCTTGTACCCACAAACTTGTTCTTTACTCTATTTCTTTGAACTTTTATCCATTCCTCATTTCGATGATCTTGTTTCCATACTCCATTCCGCGCGATGTTAGCAAAACTTGTCCGTTTCGCTTGCGAGTGTTGTTGTTCATTCAATCCGTCCGTGTGTCCTTGACTAAGCGACATGACAGGTACGGGAGGGCTGGGGACGGGCGCGCGCGGGAGAGGCGCACGCGCCGGTCTCGGCGAACATGCTAGATGCGTCGAACGCGAACTAGGGATTTTATGTTCACCCTCATTTTGTAAATCAATTTCTTTGTTACAACAATTTTTCTCAGTGATTTTAGTATGTATTAACTGCGATACAGGGATTACATTCGTGTTTTCACTTTTATTTTCCTCTGTGAATGTCGTGTTATCCAAGTTGTTCACCTTGTTGCCGGTACTCGTGCCCGGAGACGAACACACCGTACTTTTTAACAAACCAACTTCAGACTTTATGGCTTGTAAATGTTCCACTGTCGCATACTCTTCCCTTATTTGATTTATGTCACTTTGCATCCTCAGTAAATCTTTCAGCAATCGGGTCACATCTACGTGGTCAAACAACACTGGGGGTAACTTTTGCAAGTCTCGAGCAACGAAGACAGGTATTTCCTCAGGATTTGTTTCTTTGAGGAGACAAATGATATCATCAATGTCGCGGAGCGTCTTGCCGTCTCGTTTCCTTGTCTTCTTGCGTTTTGCAGTGGCGACAGATTGAAATAATAAGTCTTTCGCACTTTTCACCTCAGTTTCCGAGAACGCACTAACACATATACGGTTAATGCTCTCCTCATCCATAACATCAATTTTGTTACATATGAAGGCGAGAACTTCATTAATAACCACATTGCAACTATTGCACTTTAACATGTTGGTAGCCATTTTATCGTAAATTCGCGAGAGAAGTGTCACACATACATGACCTCAAACGACACAAACGACCACCCGCCGCGCGCGCAGGGGCGACACTGTCAAAAAAATGTACACATGTAAATTATGTACACACACGATT
>JAZHFQ010000425.1:0-72825 GCA_038387885.1 Spodoptera picta | reverse complement strand
CCAACACTTAATGTACCTAGATGTTAATTATTTTTAGACACTAATTAGGCCTCCATTTGTTTGAGCGATATTTATCCCCAAAAAAGTAATTAAATATTAAATTCTTTTACAAAAGTAATTCCTACTTAGGTAGGTACTTGATCTCGCTTGTACTACTTGTTATAACAAGTTAGTCAACACAGTAACTCAATTAGTTATCTAAACAACGCTCATAAATCTTTGTCTTATCCTTCAGTTGTGGCCTAATGAAAATTTATGTCGGCATTATTTAGTCCGAACCGAAACTCTGTCAACAAATTATAAGTTATGCAACAAAAATGTTAATTACAACCATTCAAGTGTATATTGGAGTGATAAATGATGTCCTGTGCACAGATTCGCAGATGCATTCAAAATCTGCACATTTGCATGAAAATATCAGGGCGATATAATATTGATATTGTCTATGTAGGTCAGCTGGTTTGACGGTTGCGTTCGGCACGTTAATCGAATGGAAAATAGAGCACATATTTTTTCAACTTGACGTTATTAAACGATATGCAAAGTTCAGCAAATATCAAGCTAACATTGTTTAAATTTTTTAAGTGAAGCGTTATCTACTTATATATTACACGTTGTATGTTCACGATCTGAATAAAAA
Organism: Spodoptera picta; assembly: GCA_038387885.1. NCBI lineage: Eukaryota > Metazoa > Arthropoda > Insecta > Lepidoptera > Noctuidae > Spodoptera > Spodoptera picta. Next base: position 72,185 of record JAZHFQ010000425.1, on the reverse strand, counting down.
TAAACTTTTAGTAGCACAAAAACAGTTTATATCAACAGAAACAATTGGTTAACGAATCAGAAATATTGTTTTTCCAATACAGAAGCATTGAAACTGCCCTCTAATAAAAAGCTTGTAACATTTTATGGCTGACTCAGTCTTCTCGTTTATCTGGAGCGATCATGACAGAATATAGCGATAATGGTCTCCATACTCGACCAGTGTATCGGTGATCGCCTTATGATAACGCTAGGGGATGTATTCCAGATGCTGCATCTCATATGAGGTCGCTATTGTGATGGATCCCGTTGACTTTGCATTATTAATCGAGCATATAATGTGGCTGGTCGATTTTGATAGCATTTGTGGTGATTATGATTTCTAAGCTAAACTATTAACATAATATAATTGCTTGTGCCGACTTAGATTTTGCCATGTATGGAATGTCGTTTGACCGGGTTTTAATAGTATTTATGCATAATGTCTACATTATGATTTGATGATATGATACATATGATAAAAGGGCCGATTTTTCAATCATCATTTAAGAATGAACTGACTCGGACTCTGTTTTTAATATAGAAAAATTGTCAAATATTGAAAGTCGTTCGTCAGTTAAAATGTATCTGACCATTGAAAAATTGTTTTAAGTAATAATTTCCTAAGCTAGATAATGGTACCTAATAATTTAGGACGTATATTTCCAGGTTTAGTGTCCTGAAGCCCTAATTAGTCCAATGAAGTGTTAACTCACCTGTGACAACGTGCTTATTATCTATAAATAGTTAGTCCAATATTTTTAGCTAGACAGATATATAAACCTACGTATTATTTGTCGAGTATTGCATATCAGATAGTTTCAATTAAAGATGTCTTCATAAACTGTGTCGTTATATGAATCTAATAGAATGTAAATGTTTTCAATTTGAATTTCTATCAAGCCATCAACAACATACTGTTGCAGCAGGAGATGAGGTTGTACAGCGCGGGACAGTACACCGTGGTGCTCACCGGCACTGAGGAGAACCCACTCGTCTTTGAGGCCAAATGAACACTTGTGTGTACTGTGTCTAAAAAATCCCGAAAAAATAAAGACATAAAAATTACCTACAAATAACATGTTTTTTTAATAAAACATAGTTACAGAAAAGGTTATTAGGTACGTGACTACATCATCGAGAACTGCGGCAGCTCAACTGCTACCAACCATGTGGAAAGGGTGTGTGAAAGGCGATTAACTTAAAGGGTTTATAGCGTTTGTATAATATAACTAGTGACTGTTGGTAGATAGCTAAGAAATTCATATGGCCCTAAGTGCAACCCTACCATACATACCCTAATATATAAGGTGCTCTATAATTATCTGCCACGGCTTTAATGGGAGGTAGTGTTATGTTTACAGATTACAATTGTGAAGAAATTTCGTACCCCGGACCAGTTAATTACATAAAGTAATTAAGTAAACATTGACTACTTTCTGCATAATGTGGTTCACAAATTACGCGCGATGCGTCGCTTAGTCAATGAAAACAATTGCTATCTCTTTCCACGTGTACTGAGAATGAAAACGGAAATCAGCTGACTAGCTCGTCACTATCTAATCTACTAGATACTCAATAGGCAGGCTAACAAGGGTTTTAAAAGTGCAATTACTTACCAGGTACGGCATTCTTCCGAAAAGCTGATGTAGGTAAATACGATTATAAACTTCCCATCACACTTAAAACAGTTTTTACACACTTTTACAGTTATTTACACACTCTCTACCTACTTATCTACAAAACTGTTGCACAAGTCCACCTTCGCGTTGCACACAAATGAAGGCACGCTTCCAAACATGTCATATCACATTATTTAATGTGTCCGTTTCACTTTTAATTTGTTTCGCGTTTGATTTAAAAGACGCCACAAGTTATTATCTCTATCATCGTAAACTCCGGCAGTATCCCTTGTGCTCGCTTCGAGTTCTGATTTGAATTTCGTCGCCTGGGAGACATTTTTACGTAGCGCGCGCGTATCTCCGACATTGAAACTAACGAACGTCCGGGCAGGCGGGGGTTGACGGGGCTACTGGCGGCCGGGCGGCGCGTGCGACGTGTTCTGCTGGGGTGTGCTGTCTCGTACTTGAACGCCCCGTCATACGCTGTTGCCATCCTTATCAGTAGCTCAACCCCCGCCTGCCCGGCGGCCGGTTGACCAGCGCGTGCGACGAGTGCAGGAGAGGGTGCGGGCGCGCGGGGGTGTGCAGCGTGCTCCAAGCCGCCCGGCGCTGAGCGGTCTGATAAGGATGGCAACAGCGTTATGCAGAAAGTAGTCAATGTTTACTTAATTACCTTATGTAATTAACTGGTCCGGGGTACGAAATTTCTTCACAATTGTAATCTGTAAACATAACACTACCTCCCATTAAAGCCGTGGCAGATAATTATAGAGCACCTTATATATATAAATTATATACAATATACCCTAACTAACCAACTGCCTGTAAACTTCATGTGGGTAGATTCGTAGCAGAAGTGCCCAGTTACTCTTTCACAAGCTACGAGGATGTAGGCACTACGAGTTTCGTAGTACCCGGCTACGAATTTCGTAGCCCGTAGCTAGAATATGTTTTAAATCAAGTTAAGAGTTTTCTCTGCTGAATGTATCGTTAAATCAGAAAGTTCAATTGTGTATAAGCTAAAAATTGCTGCCGATGCGCGGTCTATTAATCGCTAGGTAGCGTGCATGAGAACAATAGAACCCATTTTGTAGTTCGCTTAGTTGATTTTTACAATGCGAGCGTGATGACAACTGTTATGCAGATGACTGCCTTTCTCTCATTGATTTCTAAAGGCAAAATGCACCTTAAAGCTTTTATTTACTCTTCGATATGTATGTTTTTCCTGTTTTATATTAACCGTTGATTGGTAAACGTACATATTATTGCAATATATATCTGTTTAATATATTCGTACCCAAATTCAAGGAAAATAAGTTTAATAAGCAACAAGGTCGAATACCCTCGCATTTTCGTTGGGTAGCTGCTATTCAAGTACATACTTACCACATACTACATAACATGTGTATATAGATACGGTTATATAAATATTGATTGAATTTTCCCTCACAGTTCAGTTCGGTTTCCACATCAGCCGTGATTCGTGATAAATGATGACGAAGCGTGAAGTAACACCGCTAATGTTGCCACTCATAGGGATGAGGGTCCAATATTTTTGCAGCCCTTTCAACTTTGATGATCATAGAGGTATTTTACTTTTGAAAGCGTGTTATCATCATAAAACCATATTTTTTATATGATGACACTCTAAATGAATTGAAATAAACGATTTACTCGTGTGAATTATTGGAAAATGCCATACAAGTTACATACTGGTTAACCACCTAAGTTGGCTGCAGGACGTGACCTCACTGGGCCATTAAATAAGGTTCCCGGTGGGAGCTGAAACTAGTAGAGATTTTCTCCTATAGTCCTGATCCATAATTCTTATATTTCGATTAATATTTATTACCTTCTGTGTTTTAGGGTAAGTGTATGTTACAGTTAGTTCTTAAGAATTCCTGGCTTGCCATGTTCCGTGGCATATTTAACATTAGAGTGCCCCTGAGAGTAGATACTTAATTGAAGCTTTCCAGTTGGTATAGATAATCTGAAGATTAAAAGTATCCAACCGAGAAAACCTGGACTGTCGTAAAATTCTTGAAATATTTAGATACGATACTTACACAGTTGAAGAATTTGGTTAGAAAATAAGGTTCATGTTTGAAAGCACTTCTGAAAAATGGCAACAGAAAGAAAACCTTGTATCTGGCACACTAGAACATAAATTCGTGTTGAAGTTTTTAAGGTGTTAGAAATAAGTATCATAACATCTTATGTATTCTTGCCGCTCCTTCGTATCCACAGTACTTGTTAGTTTTACTTAAGATAAAAGTTACTTTCAAGGATTTTTCATCATGTTTCCTGTGTCCTCATAAGTTGTGAAGTTATCTATGTTGGGGTGTTTAAAACTTTTGTCTTGTTATCGTTATCATTTTGTCTTTCATCTTTCTTATAATTAGAAGTTTTGTTAGAAAATTCAACTTAATTAAGAACTAGGCTTTTGTTTCCATGAGACCTAAGCTACGACTTTCTTAATATATGAATATGTACTTAATATTGAGGATGAGTACTCTTTTTTTTAAATCGGTAATGAAACCTTCTTTGTTCTCGTATATCCCTTTATTTCATCCCCTTTTCTTATCTAATTTTTTTTTTATTTTTTTTATTCTACATGTAATTAATACAGGGTTTTTATCCATGAGGATACGCCAACCCCATCGTACCTAATACTACCTACAACCATTATATAAACAAAATAAACAAAACCTTAAAATTAAACATGAAAGTTCCTAATTAACTTAGTCAACGAAATACATCAACTGACACAATCGTTTTGCTAATTCAGAATTTGGCTGAGCTAAAATAGATTGTATCAACCCTACCTCTTGTATATTTAGCTGGAATTCATTGACCAGATCGTTCCGTTGACTTTGATTCCTGACGCAATCCATCAGTAGATGTTGAACGTCTTCTATAACATTGCACGTCGTACAATTGGGTGAGGTTATTTTTTTCATTAGAAACCCAAATTTCGCTGATGGATAGTGTCCGGAACGTAATCGTAACAATAACTTAATATAATTTCTGCCTACCTTACTATTCTCAAACCAGGAAATCTGAGGAAGGTTACCTTGAATGGTCTTGTACCATATGCCTTTTTCTTTTGATGTCACTGTAAAATGATTTTGCCAAACATCGAAGCATTTCTGTTTAAACTCAGGTAAATATTCTAAATAATCAGGTGTATAATCAAGTTGCATTCCTTCCTTAGCAGCTAATTTCGACAGACGGTCAGCTTCCTCATTTCCCATTAAACCTATGTGTGTGGAACCCATTGCACCTTCACCTCTGTGTTATTTTTGCTAAAATTCAAAATTATTTTTAGGATGTCGTAGGCTGTCGATGTACCTCTGCTGCAACCAGAGGCGCATCGAGCCAGGTGCAGTATAGCGCTCTTGCTGTCAGTAAAAATAACTATTTTGTTGTTAACTAACTAATTGATTTGATTCGCATCCCTGAAAGATTGTGCAAGTAGGGGTTTCTTTTTATTAGTCCAATACCTGTTGTTATGTATTAAGCTATTTATTTCAGCTATTAATTTATTAGTACTGTTCATCGACTTTGATCTGTTTTTAATCAAATATTTATAAGCTAGATATTGTCTCCTAACAAACAGAGGTGCCACATGTAACTCACTCTCCATGACATAAATTGGAGTGCTCTTTATAAAGCCCCCTATCACCCTCAACGCTTGATTTTGAATTTTATCAAGTTTGGAAACGTGACTTTTAACACTACAATCATATAAGAAACAGGCATAGTCAATACGAGCTCTAATTAGGGATATATATAATCGTCGCAAGTGTGACATATGTATTCCCCAAGAACTTCCGGCCAATACTTTCAATATATTTAAAAATTTGGAACATTTACACGAAATTTCATTAATGTGTTTGCCCCACTTTAGACTCCTGTCCAGCCACATACCCAAATACTTGACATTAGTAATGATGTAAATCTACTGTATATTGTTGCAGCTGGAGGATGATTGCGACTTCTCATATTGATTTATACCACGAATTATCAAGCATACACCACAACACACATACACACATACGCACACATACACACGCGCACACACACACACACACACACACACACACACACACACAAAATAGACAAATTCCTATATATTGGTGATAGTTATGCCTTACTTTTCCTTCTCTTTCTTTTTAATGCGGTATGTAATTTTATTTTTAACTGGTCTTTGTGATACTCTTAAACGTTTGTTATTGTAAGTACTTTTTTTTTTGGCTATTTATTAAGGCGGGAATTGGGCGCCGCGTGCCGAGATACAGGCTCACGCCTAGTTCGGTCGCGGATGCTCGTTCTGTCAGTTGTAGAATAACTGTTATAAGTAATTATTATTATTATTATTATTATTTTCTGTATACGTCAACTGTTGATAGTATACCTTTAAAACAGGAATAATTCTTCTATGGCCCTTACTTCTTATCTAATTTGTGAACGACAGTTTCTGACTCAGTGATCTGCGCTTTGAACTTTACGTTCTTAACTTTGTTCTCCAGAAAACTTGAACAGATGCAAAGCTTTTAAAGTTCAAATTAATTAAAACCTCTGTTGGTAGGATCAAAAATATTTTAGGATTACAAAAAGAATACTAAACACGCTCGTAACTTGCGTTCATAAGGTTGAATTACCCTATAAAGCGTCGAATGATGGAGAATCACAAAATTTCTAGTACCGGAGTAGGTACTCGCTAGGTATTGTCTAGGCATTCCAGGTAACCATTTAGGACAAATTTACAACCAGTATGTTGGTCACATAAAAGTACTGGGACTAATTTATTTTGTGAAATTATGACTAGGTATGTACTACCTATGTGTTATCGTTTTTGCTCAAAGGTAGAGCTGCACATTTTTTGTAACACATCCTCTTCTTGCCTGTTAAGTCTCGTGGAATATGGAGGAGCCATTTATTATTGTTATCATGTAAATTGTGCTAATGTCACATTTCTACAATGTTAGGTTTAGCAGTCACGCGGTTTTACGTATATTACGCTTATTGGTTGATGTGGTTTTCCTAACCGAAATTAATTTAATGTAGGGTAGGTACATCTGTGATTGAAGGGCTAAAATAAGTTCTTTGGGTATATAAATAGGCGTTCCGCATTACTAATTTCAAACTGTTGATTAATAAAATCACCTTTATGACCAATAAAATATTAGCCTTCATTTAAAAAATCGTAAATCTACTTTTAATTTGGTCCAATCCTCTTGGGAAATAAGCTAGCAAATAAATCAGTAGCGAAAATTACTTCATGAAATAAAAATGTACTTACTTAGTCTTTGAAATTATTTTTATACAAAATTGAATTCGGCAATTCAAAGCTTCGAATACGAAATCAATAAAAGAAAAACTTGATTGCTAATTTATTCTTCTATCATTGAGATTCCATTATATGCTTATTGTACATTTCATTAAACTCCATATTCGCGTATCCTAAATACGAGTCAATGAAGCTGAGCATCGGAATTTGATCCACTCATCCGGTATTATGTTCATACGTATGGAACAAATACGTTGTTGTTTGCAGGTGTAGATCAATAAACGGCTTGAAAGCTGCAGCCCTACCGACTGATATTTAGTTGGTATTTTGTAGTAAAACTCCTATCTACTACTTAATATTTAGTTGGTAGGTTCAAAGTACCTATTTTTAGTAGGACTCTTCTGCTATCTCTTCTTTCAGCTTTATGGATTGTAAATTTTAGAAATCAATAGTTAAAATGGTATTGTAATTTGGGACCCTTCTACATATTTCTACCAATCGGTCTTTACGTAATTGGATTTCAAGATCAATTAATGAACAAAACAGCTAAAAACGCCTTCTACTCAGTATTACTACCGCTTACATTAAGAAAATACGCAAAAATCTTCCTCAAATTTTCACCGGGATCATCACATACCCTGTCACCCGATACATCACGTAAGTATCCCGTGTCTAAAGAAACAATAGCAGTTAATATAGATCTGCATACTAACTCCCAAATTGCTTACAGCGATTTTGTTTTTATTGGCAATGGGAAACGTGATACGACTTTCAAGATCCCATGTTTGCAGAACAAGAGACACTCCCACATCTATGAACATAAGGGTTTGTTCAATGGATTATCGCGTGCGAACCTACACACCATCCCTTTGTTATAAATACGGTATTATGATAAGTAGTAGGTGTATTAATAATAAATATGTTATTTTCGCACAAGATTTCGAACGCGATGTGTGTGTCGACTTTTAATACTTTAAGTGGGCGGCGTACATAGTAGGTACTGTAGTTCCTTGAACTTTTGGGAGGTGAGTAAGTAGGAGACCGGAGGACTTACTCGCACTGTTTCATTGGGGAAACATTTGAGACGTGTTTCAAGTGTATTAAAACACCCGAAAGCACCCTCATTTGACGAGCATGCATGAAGAGATTGATGAATATAAAATGAAGTGAAAGAGGATCCCTTAATCGAGTCATTTGGAGTTCAATATCTCTGCCTATTCTAATGGGACACAGTTGCGCGGATAGGTAATACAACTATCATCACCGTAATTACATGAAATGCTACGTTACATAGTAATACTCAATAATCGTAACTAAATCCTTTATCTACAAACCGGAAAAATCATAACAATTCATGTCGGCTCTATTGTCTGCAACAATACCCACACATATGTACATATGTTGCAGCTGTGTGGTACGTATGTAGCCTACGAGATTACAGTGCCACAAGCGTGTCAGGCAATCAATCACGCTCCCGTGTCGCGTGCGTCCCGCCCGATTGTAATCATACAGCAAATAAAACTATTTGTGCAGTTTACAATCTGTATTGTTTCAGTGTTAGTGGTTCAATCCGATACACCGTCTGTTTGTATTGAGATTGAGGCTTGTTACAATAACCGGAATCGCTAGTTCTATTATCACGAATTTTACTGAGGATAGTCAACGGAAAAACTATTATAACTACCTGCAGTATCGTAAACAATATTACTCATATCCCACCGTGTTGAACACAACACTGTCAGCATTTCCGCAATATGAGTGTACGAGAAAGGATATACATAATCCCTGAGTCAGCTTTTCTGATGTCTACGAAAATAATGGCCTATTCAAAGTCGAAATAGTTCGCCAGCGAACCGTGATGCATTAAATATTTACGCTAATGATTGCAGTTAAATAAATAGATGGTTGTTAACGCTCTTAGGTTGGATTAAATGGCTAACTTGTACATGGCTAGAGTAAAATGAAGCTAGAATCAAGATTAATTCCGCCATTAACCGAGTCTCGTGTTTCCGAACACAAAATACAAGCAAAACGAACTCGACTTTGTTTATCTGAACTTAGTTTTTGCTTTGCCGATACTTTCTCATTTCTACTATTTGATTGCGGGGGAAATGTATATAACAGTTGCAGTGGAGCTAAATGAGATTTTGTATCTGATCGGTGAAAGGAAATTTATTTTATATCTAACTAAATATAGTTAAAAGAACACGACATTACTGTAACGCGACCTAGGGGCTACCTAATTCTGTTTTTCAATCGTTTGAAACTTTTGGGATTTTCGGTTCGTATTTACATTTCCAAACGAGGGAATTCATTGTTTTTCTGGTGAAACTCATTGATTTACATATAGTTAGAAATGTTTGGAGAAAGTACTTTTAAAGTTGGATTTTAAATATCGACTAGTTGGACTACGGGTCGAGCTTGGGTTTATAGGGTTTATAAGTGACGTAGTACGCTCGTTGCAGCGTCAGCAAATTGCATTTCACGGCTCGTGGATCTCGAGCGCACGCTCCGGCTGACGTCGACACGACTCGCACGAAAACTCGACAATTTAAATTTAATACACATAATACAAATGCTGTCAGCTCGTTATCTATTAAAATTGTATGCAAGAGACTGCGAGCTTTGGAACTAAGTTAAAATACGTAGAGAACTTGTTCATTTAATTACGAATACAAACTTTGTATTCCGATATAGGTACTCACGTACGTACTTTCTGTGCTAAGTAGAGGCACTTAAAACGTTTCAATAAAGCAGACAAACATTACAGCTTCGCTCTATTTTATTCAAAACAAACTAGAAATGAAAACAAAATGAAACGACGGAATAATTAACTCGGCAACACTGGTGACGGTAACTATGGGAACAAAGAGACATTTAGAGTGAAAAACGAACGAACAGAAACGACGCACAATTCACAATAGATTTTCATTAATTCAATTTTCAGAACAAAAGACTGATGATGAATACTGTAGGTACTTGTAGTTGTAGGAATAGTTAGAAATATTAAATTTAGATTCTTTGAATCACTATGTATTTGGGTAACAATAGACAGTTTGTAGGCAGCATATGTTGATGTAAGCTAGGCCTTACCTGCTTAACTTCCTACGCTTCCTAAGCGGGCCTATTACACCTTAAAATGGCGGGTTATAATAAGCATTTTAGTAAATAGTGACATTATCACATACTAGCTTTCAACCTCGGTCTCGCTTCTTCCGCATCCTATTTATAAATGTCATACAGATAGGATGGTATAGATAGTCGAAGAAAAAGGGGAATAAATATTTCTACTAGCCGCTTTTGTTTTAAAAAAAATTGCTTAGTTAGTATTGAGTTTTTAATTACAAGTACACAACAAACAATCCAGATTTACTGCAATTATGAATATATCTTGAACTATTCATATATTTCTGGTATCAGTTCGTTTTCGCAGAGAAGTAGTGCTGAGGCGTACTGAATGGGTTATTTCTAAGAAACAATACAAACAGCTAAACAATAAACTGCAGATAACAATAAATAAACGTGACAATAGTAGATGGGTCATTGTCATAACCGCCTAAAATTGTGTTACAAACAGAAAAAAAAAAACTTACATGTAAATAAAATACCATGTTAATATTTTATAGTAAAGATAAATAAACAATAATTCAAAATGTATATTCGTAATTTCAAATAAAACTGAAATAAAGTATTTATTAAACAATTTCGAAAGAAAAGTCCGCTTCGGTGGGCTATTACCGCTTTCCCTCTTCATGCAAATTCGATCATATAATGAAAACTAATATGCACAGTTAACCTTTGAATATGTTTTCCCAAAATAGATATGCTAATTGCTTTAATAACTAAAAACTAAAAATAACGAATTAAAATAAAAACACTTTTTGTACGTTGCAATATTGTTACTAAAATCTACATCTATTTGGTGGACTTAATTAATTAATAAAAATTATTATGAAAATAATACATTTTTGTAAACGGAACGAAATCCATTAACGCGTCCAATACTCAGCTGATCACGCGCAGAAACATTTTGACGCGGCTCGCACACGAACAAAATTATTGTTCTTTGTTTAAAAATAGCTGATGGTGTCAAAGTTGAGTGTATCTTTTCGGTTCCTTGTGTATTTTGGCAAGTGAAACCTTAATAATTCATAACTTAACGTTATGTGTTAGATTTCTACAGTATTTATCTAAAAAGACTTGTGATTTCAACATAACCTTAATATAATGCTTGGAATGAAATAATTTGTCAGAAAAATCCATTTGGTGGACATCTTTTCGGTGGAATTTGTGTCCACCGAAAAGATGAATGTCCACCAAGTGGATGAAATATTTTATTTTTGTTTTGTGCATTCTGGTTTTGCATGTGGTTGTTAATGCGAATTAGATTTTAACTGCATAATAGAAATATTGCATTCAGGAGGCGGTTTTTACGAATAATATTATTATTGCGGATACTGTTTTTGGCGTTTTAGTTACGTTGAATATGCCATGTATGCTGTTGCTTTATTAAAGTAGAATAATATCAACGATACACGAATAAAGTACCTAAGCTACTTAACATGTTTTCATCGCATTCAAAAATCATCTTCAGGGTGATGTCAGATTCTCTTAGACAATGACTAAACTTGTCGACTTGCAGTTGACTTATACCTACGTGAAACATTTATTTGTATCCCACTTTAATAATAAATAGTTTCGTTTGTGCTCTGTGCCTTGCTTAGGCTTCCTTTTTTGGTCAATGGCTAGAACTAGAAATAAATTGACTGAAGATGAGAAGAAGAAAAGAAGACGCGAACAGATAAAGTTATGTAAGTTAAGTATGAGGAGAGCAAAAGAAAAATTGAAGAAAGATCCAGTAGCATTAGAAGAAAAACGGAAAAAGGATAGAGAGTACTACCATAGGAAAAAATCACTAGGAGAAATTAAGACAATAAATGATTTATGAGATAGACAGCAGAGATAACTACGAAACAAATGAAGAAGGGACGCAAAATCACGAAGAGATAGACTAAAAAAACAAGAAGAAACTGTAAGATTCATTGATGTAACCCCTCCAATAAGCCCAGCCACTTCATTTTCATTAAGATCTAGGGTTGAATCTGGCCAGGCTGTAGCTGCAAAAAACAGTTGCTCAACTCGATAGACAGAAAAAAGTTGAGGCCAACAATTACTGAGACACAAAGCAATGATTTACAAAAACCATCCTGCTCCAAGATCATGCAAGGCCCTAAAAACTCGTTAACGCCTTAAGTTTGGCGATGTTTACTCCGACATTTCATGTTCACCGCCTACTTCAAGACCCGGAACTCCGATAGAAGTACACAAGACGTATTTTCAACATTTTTGGTCGTCATCCGAGGATGAAAATATTATGTCCACCAAGAAGACATGGTATTTTTGGTGGACAAAAGGCATTATTTTATTGTAATTTACTTTTCAATGATACTGCGTTGACTTTTTTTTATCGTTTCCTGTGAGACGATTGGATTAATATTATAGAAAAAAGATTCTATTATTATGTTAAGATTGTTGCTAAATTACACTTTTAGTACATTCGGTAGACATCTGTGTCTTTTCGGTGGACCTATAAAACCGTTTTTTTTAAATAACTATTCTAATTGTTAAGTTTGATCTCAGACAATAATTTATTATTGTTACAATTAATCACTTTTATTAAATAAAGGACAAATTCTTTAGAAATAATTGTATTTGTTTTATTTTTTTATCTGAACCCTGTTTTGACAATGACCCAGATACGTAGATATGTATTTACTTATAAATTCACGCTTTGTCCCATGTACTGTGCCTACTCCAGAGAGAAACCGCAGAGCGCCATCTGCTATGATGACGATGCTCACTAACATTCCGCTTGGTCTTCCTCCTACATTTAACAATATTTATACAAAATATTGTTATTTTTGTAACAAAGCTTTGTATCTTCCGAAGGGTTATGTGGTGATACTGGGGCTGAGGCAACCTTGCCCGATACTGGGGCTCCAGCTCGAAGCAGTAGGCTCGGTGTGGTTCTTATTAAGTAAGAATTTGACAATCCCTCTCTCCTCACTCAGGGCGGGAAAGTTCAATGGATGATTTACCCCTCTCAAAAAAAAGATGGCAAATTATTACTAGCAATCAATCTACCTATGACGCCACAAAAAGGTTTATATAAAGGACATGAAATTAGGAACGTCCTATTGACATCACCTCTAGAGTAGACGTTATTGGGGACATGCACCGCTGTAGGCCCACGATTGTCCTCATTTTGTAGCACGTTTCACTTTACTACATTATTTTCCTGGAAAACACGGCACACCGAAGTTTTTACGTTTTTATTTTATAGTTATTTTAACAAGAACTGCGGTAGCATCAGTTTAAATTACAAAAGTCAGTGAAGTGCGGGGAAATAGGTACGGAACGACAAAATTACGTCTTTTTCCTTTGGGGACAGGTAGCAGTGTTTAAGTCAATGTTAAAAAATCTTTATTTATTTAAAACTTCATATAAAACCTTCAAACAGAATGTTAACTTTTCTGGCAACGTCATACTTCGTCTACGTCAAACAACGTCTTAAAGAAATACTGAAACTAATGCAGAGATAGATTATAGGTATGCACAAGTATGATCAGAGATCCAGTACCCATAAATCTGACTCAAATCTAAATTATACTTCTGAGTAAGGAATCGATAAGGACAAGACTCGAGTTGATCCGGGAATTAAACTTAGGAATTTGATGGCACTAAAGGTCAACCAAGTAGTTATCTTAAGTCTTAACTACGAGTAGTCTAGTACTAAATGCAAATGTCAGTTCGTTTTTGTATGATTTAGAAGTTGTTTTCTTCAACTTCAACTTCAACGTCTAAATTACTAAACCAGTTGCGATGAACTTTGACAGAGTACTATGGATCGGCTTGCAAAATGTTTATTAACGCAAGTGAATCCACTAATATAAGCTGGTAATGTAATACAATGGATGTATTTTATATGTGTATAAATATTAAAAAGATTACTTCGAATCAACACGTCGATACGGGTACAGCGCCGCAGGTACTAGCAATTTTCGTGAAAGCTTTTTAAAGTATTATTGTAAACAGTAGAATCTAGATTATTTATATGGAAATGCTATTTTACGTGATCTTTTATTTATGAAGTGTTTTTATTAGACGGTTGCAATTCCATTAAGTAACCACATACCTGCTTGGACAAGAGACTTAACCCACTTTTAAAATATTTTTTAAGGCAAAATATCAGGCTATCTACCAAAATTGTCAATGCTCCATAACTCTCAAAATAAACTGTGCGTTGTACGGACTACACAGTTAAAGGTTTACATAATACGGCAGACTAATTGCCGACCTCATGCAGTTTCAACATTAGTTGAAACTTCCCAACTTAAAAATCCTATTAATGCCATAGAACAAACTAGGATCGTTGCTCTTTAGTTGCGTTTACGAGTACAACATGAACAAGGTAGTAAACACACCATAATTTACATAAATCCTTCATCGAGGCTAGGGTATTTAATGTAGGTGCTTTACAGTTGAGAGAACAAATTCACTAATAGTTTGATAGCCGTATAACTCCGGGAATGCTCCGAGCTGAGCTGCGGCAAATTAAAGCGGGCCTGGCTTCGTCACGAGCCACGACCTACATTGACATCATTACTTACTTTATTACGTGGAGGCTACAACTAGCACAGCTTTGCATTTTATGGGCAACTTATTTTCTATGAACATTTAAATGGGGCATGTGAGTTCATGACTTGGGTATATCGTGATATCTTGACCATTCACTCAAGACGCTCATGTTCCTAATCAACGAGGTCGAAACTCGAAAGATATGTAAATGTTGTAGTAAAGGAAGATGTTATACGAGACGGTTTCCAAATGTCAGTCCCAATTCTAGATTCGGAATTATTGCTAAGAAGGGACATATTAATTCACGAATCGAAAAGCACAACAATACGTTACCGGATTCGGGTTCTCGTCCAACGAGGCAGCTAGTCTCGACGATTTATTACACAAAGTACGATGTATTTAGACCCTACGTTTATTTGCAGGACACACAGGCAACGAATGAACTTAAAATCAGAACACTGTAAACTGAACTAGAGGTATAATGTAATAAGTTACTATGATTTTTTTTCGAAGCATCTAAGGTCATCCTGTGGTAAGTGGTTTTTATTATGTATATCCAATATTTAATAGGGACATACTATTTACTTCAAAAATTTATCGTGAACTAGTCGTAGAGTAATCGCGTCGTATCGTCCTCGTAATGTGTAAATTTTCTAACAGCACTCATTCATTACGAGCTCGTCGTAAACGCGATGAGAACATGTGATGAAAATGTCCAACCATTCTGTGTGATTGAAACTTTAGCCATTTTATTCTTTACTCTTGCTTCAATGTATTTACCTCTAATTAGACAGAAATCTATTGTTGTTGGCTGGCCTTTTACATTGTTTTCATAAGACTATGATGCTCTGGCACAAAGTTCCTCGACATGAATTGTTCGTGAACATTTTCGCGCCTGAATAAAAGCTGCTTTAATGGACTTTTGAGGAATGGGGGATGTTTCGTACAGTATTACAGTTGGCTCGTTAATGTAATAGGTTCTTCATCGCTCCTGTATTTTGTACGGTTTGGTAAATATATTTTACACCATTTTCGTTAATATGTGTGTGTAAGTAAATGTGTGACCTTAGTTTTTTTTTTTTAAACGTTGCCCCACACTAGGATTTTATCCTGTGTCGTGGGTGCGTTTACAAACATACAAGTTCACATACACAATATGACACCCAGACCAGAAACAACAATTTGTGGATCACACAAAGTGTTGTTCCGTGCGGGAATCGAACCCGCGACACGTTGCACGGCAGCCGGTTGCCCAGCCACCGCACCAACCGTGCAGTCATACCAACCGTGCAATTACAAACATGTGAAAGTTCACTGAACAAAATAAGGATATTGATTTCATATGATTGTTGCACTCGGTGTTTGTATACCTGACGCAAATGTTCCAGAATAAGTTCTTTGTTTTTTGGAAACACATGTTTTTAATTTCGCACACAGGACTAATTATTGACGTCGACTGATATTTATGAATTGAGATATTAATAATTAGTGGCACATACACATCTTTGTATTACGGTACACAAATACTGTATGAAAACGTCAAAACATTATAATGAGGTCAATTTTTCAATGACTCGTACGTGCCTCAGATCGGGAAAGATTATTTTGTTATTGACGTTTTCCATCTTTCCGAGAATATTCAATGCCAGACAATTTTATTTATTTACATTAAAGATATTGAATGTCGAGTTCAGGCTGCCGTGAAAGTAAATGTACACACTCTGTATATTTACTTTACTATTTACAACTTCCCCTTGAACCGATGTGGCCACAAGACCACATTAGATTTTTTACTATCCCAACTGGCCATCTAATTAACGACACAGACATCTTAACCTAGAAATAATGAAACACTGTATTCAACATCGATTTGTCTTTATTCAACTTTATGGTAACTAATAGTTTGTACTACAAGATTAAGTTTCAATATGTACAAAATATTTTCAAAACGTATGCGTAATCATAACGTTTAGTAAAATAGTTTAGATTTTAATAAAAGACACAGATTAATTAAGTAAATAAATAAATAAATGAGATTTTAGGCACTGCACGTGTTTAACATCATATCACATTCATGGGTTCTATTCAACGTACACCACATTTATTATTTCTAGTAAGCGTTTCCGTTCTTATAACAATTTATTATCAAAGATAATTTTTGAATTTAATTTCTCTACTAGAATTTACATTTATTAATAATAAAATTCATAGTGTATTGTTCCTGCAATACAGGTCCATAAACAACTATTTTATTCCGCTACACTTGAAGTCAACACATAATATGCCTAATTACAAGTATAATTAGAGTTCATATTTATACCAATTATTATTATGAATCATGAGGCAAATATAGTTATCTAACAATCACTATCAACTTAGACTATAGAAATATGTTTGAAACATAAAATAACAGTTATTCTAGAACTACTAGGTAGGTGTATTACTTACATAAAGTTTCAAACAATATATACAAAGTCAAAATGTACTATTATAGGATTTCAGTAATTAGCTGTCATCTTTGTAATATCATAATAATATTTTTTTCTTATTTCATCGTTGTTTATCATCATGTCGGATATAGTAACTAGTATTAATTATGTTTTGGAGTATCGTAAACAAAGTTGAGAAGGGTTTTTCTCATCAAGTGACGCCCACGGAGCTTGTACTTACATAATATGTGAACTGAGACAGTTGTATGTGAAATCTTATTTTTTTTTGTAATGTACCTTTATAAGAAGACAGTAGGTACGACATTATTAGAGCATCAGGTTTCATGAACACTTCAAGGTTCACATTTCTACCTCATTAATCCAATTAGCACAGATATCATAAAATATGCGTTAAAAGACAGTGCCTATGGAAAAACTCTCAGAATATTTACTTCTATAAAATGTTTTAGGTATCACTTAATTAAACATTTTTAAATAATGTTCTCTTCATTACACTAATTTGGTCACAAAGGAGAGGGCTTATAATGTCCGAGTAAAAATTTGTTCTTCTATTAATTAATAAATTAATCATTTGTTCTACATAATGACAATAGACAAGGTTCATTATCTTCTGACCTTGTCACGGACAATACAGGTATTTGGCACGAAGTTATAGTTTACAAGTTCCAGTTATCTAACTCATAATACATATCAAGGAGTTAGTTTACTGGTTACCGATAACTTCAAAGGAAGACCACATCGTGTTTCTATATTTAGATATAAAACATATTTTGAGATCAGAGGGAGATTTGGTACGAAGATGATTTATGCTTAGTATTGTCTTACATAAACACACCGAATTGACGGCAATATTTTAAAATGTATTATAAAATAGAGAACTATCTTATAAACGATATGGATAAATGTATGACATAAATGCCTTAAAATGTTTACAAAGCTTTCAAGGTCATTTCTTCATACGTATGCAAATGGAGCTCTAACTCATCCCGATTGGTGATGTATGTATGTACCTGCTACTAAGAACTGCATGGATTATAAGAAAACTGTTAATATTTAAAAACTTGTTTGTCTAAAGACCACAGAACAATGTATTTATTCGAACACGAATATGCAACAAATGCGTCTTGCCATTCAATATCAGTAGCAAATTCTTAAACATCGGACCCAAAATAATTCCCAACGTCTCTCTCTTTCGTTAAGCCTAAACAGTGACTAGATAAAGTAGAATTACAAACTAAACTCAATACAACTTCTCATAAACTTGATATGTACAATCGTTCAGTATGATGTCCTAGCCATACATACTAACTAGAAGATATTCGTAATGATATAGATAGATTTCGTTGATCAAGAAGTAGTGATAAAAATTACAAAGGTCGTTTTATAAACGAAATACACTTATAAGTTATAAGATAGAATTTAAGGTAACCAAATGTACAATTAAACTAATGGCATTTATTATTTGATGACTAAGACTAATGAGCATATATTTAGACGAAACGGAATCATAAACTTAGCTGTTGATGTTAAACTTGAGGCTGCGAGTGCTGGGGTGCGTGGAGTGTGTGGCGAGCAATCGTTCCGAGGCTTCGCACAAGTCACTGGTCGAATACCTGCTGCGTCTCATAGTCGCATTTAACGTTTCTTTTTCTGGCGGTTTCTTCACTTCATTCTCTATTGACACTTCTAGGTCTTTTACACTTCCACTAGGACTTCTCACTTGTTCAAACTTCTCGCTTGTCGTGCTGGATGGTGTTTGGCTGCCTGCCTCCGATTCTATGATTTGTTCCAATGTGCTGGGCCGTCGACCTCGCGTGTCTGTGTAGTAGTCCACCGTGCCCGGCATGACGGGCGCCAGGTTCGCCATCGGGTCGATGCCTAGCAGTAACATAACAGTAGCTGGGTGTTCCATAATGTATTGCGTGACGAGATGTAGGAAAGGTTCAGTTTGTGTAGTCTTGTGCACCTTTGGTCTCTCCGGCGTGAGAGGTCGTTCTTGCTGTTGGAGAAAAATTACAGTTATATTAAGTACATCTGGAAAATACGGCCATATCTATAACCATTTGGTTTTACAATATTACTAACCTGATCCCAACAGAAGACATCAGGCGGATGACTACAGCTGCGAGCAAGTTGATTCGGTGGAGCGTTCCACTGGAGATTAGGATTGGAATGTGCTGCGTGCCATCCTGTTGGTGCTGTCATTTCTTGTAACGCTTGGATGGCGTGGCGAACCTGATAGGAAAATTATAAACACACCTTTATTATTTAGACCTTCAATTAAAGTATTAAAGTTTAACAGCTCCAAGTTCGAAGTGTACACAATTTTACGACAATGTTCAAGTGTACTAACTCTAACCAGCTATGTTTCAAAGTATTTGGAACTACTATAAACAACCGGTTTGAAATAGGTTCTAAACAAATTTGATATGAGGTCGTCCTATGAAGTCGGTAAATGGGGTTGAGCTTATATCACATCCTTATATGAAGGCTGCATGATATCATTGCATTATTAAGGATCTACGTCACGCGACTTGTGACAAACGGGTCGACGACGTGAGATTATTAGAATCGTGATGTCATTTTTACTTGCCTCCATGCTAAGCGCGGCCACGTCGTGATGCAAGCTCGATACCTGGGTGTCAAGCCTGTCCACTGACGACCTTGTATTATGTACTTCTAAATTGAGCCCCTCCAGCGAGTCGGCTCTAGATATTTTCGGCGTTGCTATGGAACGCTGTCTTTCTATTCTTTCACGCAATTCTCTATGAGAAAGGCGCGGCTGACCATCAGTCCTGGAAACATTCATACGTTCAGAATATAATACATTAAAACACATTCAGAATAAAATAAAGGTATTACTGAACCCTCAGACATAAACAAAATAATATAACAAACAAGAAAATTTCGTTCAGAAGAACAATAGAAAACCATTTGCTTTGATAGGTGTATAACACAGAACACGATGTATTAATTATTTTTATGGTCAGGAATTATGTTTATGGTCGTTGTTTAGAACCTGAATTTTGTATGCCGAGGGCTGTTTGTGTTTGACACGGGTAGTTTTTTGGGCGTGAGTGCTGTGTCTTCTGCAGCGTTCTCGTCGTCCTCTGATATTGAAGGTAGTGTGAGGGATGGGTGCCCGTTGCCATCAGACTCCGCTTCAGCCTCATATCCTTCCCGCAAGTTGTACGTAAGGTCATGTTGTATATCATGTATGAACTCTTGCTGGTACTCAGGATATAATCGCAAAGCTTCAGCTAATCCACCCATGTGTATGCATTTTAGGTCACAGTAGGTTAGCGCCTGTTGAACATAACATACATGATAATTTCCCAATAATTCCTGCAATAATTTGAAGACATTTGTTAAATTAATAATTCAGTTCACCTTAACATCGCTGCTCGATTTGACCACAACATCAGGATTATTCCCTTGCGGGTGGGACGATCCTGTACCGTTGTAAGCTTGCAAATGGGTATTCATATCGCAACCCACCAAATCTCCTTTACCTATTTAATAAACGGCGTGTAAATATTTACGAACGTACGTGTTATAGAAGAAAGGGGTAGATGAATGTGAGGTATGAACAAAGGGTTCGTTTGTTGTGGAAGCGACTCACCCAGAATAGCGACGACCATGTCATTCTGCATCACTTCCATGGAACCGTTGCATATGTAGTAGATGTACGTTAGTGCGTCCCCTTTGTGGACGAGATACTCGCCGGGGGCACAAAAGTTGTTCCGTATGTGTAAAGACAGCAGCTTAAGACAACCTTGTGAAGCTGACTCAAATATTGGAAGAGATAATATCTCCCGATGTAAATGTAAAGACACATCGCCCCTTAACTCTTCGGGAAATTCTTTGAGAGTCTAAAAATAAACAAACCCTTCAAATACAGGTACAGGAAATATGTATTTTCTCATATGACTTCAAAGCGGCAGCCTAGATTTGCATTGACGTAAGTCCGTTCCTCCCTTGTACATACATGTAAATGAGATTTTATTAAATTGGATAAGGACGAGTGATACTCGCACTGATGGTACTGTACTAGGTTGTAAACTTTTAACATTTCTATACAGATAAAATGAAACACGATCCTTTAAATTATGTTGTTCATTTGGAAGGTCATTGGCCTTAGGCTTAGCGATAATTCCATGGGATATGTCCTCTTAAAATCCTTTGGTTACGGGACCCCAAAAATGTAAAGGGTTTAGTAAAAATATATTTAAAAAATGTAGCACAGGTAAAGAGATTAAGTTTATCGCATTATATTTCGTTTCCAGCCCATTTAGCTCGTTTGGATTTCGGACGAACTTCAAAGCAGAGTTATCTTATCTGCGTATCACCGTACTTCCTCGCTGGTGTGTATTATAGTGATGTATTTATTATTAAAATGTTTTATTTTAATACAATAATATTTTAAACTAGTTACCAAGCGTGGGTTGACTTTAATAAAAACAACAGGTTGGAAAGGAAGCTTGTAAATTATCAACGTGACTCACAGGCTTACAAAGAAAAATGATGTTCGCACACGTGTTCCACACAAAATATACGCTCTCAGTCAGGAGACAAGCCATCCACGTATAAATAATTTACCTCATGTATATCGATGCCGTGATTTAACGACCACATGGTCTGGAAGTAGTCTTGCATCCGTTGCTTTAGTTCCTTCGGTACTTGGTTTATGGTGAGAAAGTCTTTGAGATCCCGCCACTTGCTTTGATACATGGAGCGGCGGGAGTACATTCGCTGTATGATAGCCGTAACGTTACCAAACACTACAGCGTGCATCAGTGCTAAAACAGTACAATACGGTAGTTGACAACTATAGTCAAATTCAATACTTTTATAGAAACGTCAAAGACGATACTGTTCTATGAATCTTATGACGTCATCATATTTTCGCGTCAAATAGCACACTTATTTATCTAAAAAAATTCTAGAATAAATCGAAAATTAAGTATATCGGCAAATCAATGAATGAAAGTGTAACAATTTTTCAATATTAAATTGGACTGAAAAATCGAATCGAAATAATTTATTTTTGACGCAGGAAACTACCCAATTGTCAGCTATATAATACGTGTCAGGTTTCACCAACACGTTTTATAGTTTCGTGAAGTGATTATGAGGTTCTCGCTGTGGTTTCAAGCTCATTAATACGTGCAAAATTTCATGATTAAGTTGTTAATTATGGTGTATTTTAAAACGCCCGTATAAGTACTTGATATTAATCTACATTATGTTCCACTCCAATATATGGGGCCGGTCCCGAATTAGATTATGTCAGTTTAAATTAAACAGTATGTATGGTACGAACAAAGCATCTGCAGAGCATGTAAGGTTTTTATGAAAAACTCAATAAAAAATAGCAAGTGATGTGATCATGCAAAATTATCTAGATAGTTCAAGAATAACATTGATTAGACAAACCCTTTACCTCCGATCAACATGGTGATGATACTGAAGATCTTCTCTGCGAGAGTATTGGCTGACACGTTACCGAAGCCCACACTAGTAAGAGATGAGCACGTGAAATAAAGTGCCGTCACATAGCTCTCGCTGTGTGAAATGTTTGGAATCGGCACTTTCAACCTCTCCGCCAGATTGTTTATCCATCCTAGAATTAAACGAAGTAATATAAAGTTTCATCTCTGAGAATCTCATTCATGTATCGCACAGTTGGAGTTTGTGTAAATTAGAAATCTGTTCATTAGATTGTAGAGGTATATTGATTAATGTATTGACTTTGTATTTGAATATTGATAGGTATTGAAAATCATTTAACTTGTCAATATAGCATAAGAAAACAACATTAATATTTTCTTAAATATCAAGGTACTTAAAATAATTCAATACGAAATTACCTAAGTCCCAACTCTCGTTCTTATGAATTTCAATTTCCTTGTCTGCTATTATGAACCAAATGCAAGCGAGCCAATGAGCCAGCAAAGTGAAAGAGAGCATTAGTAACGTCAGTATCAAAGCCGAGTATTGCGAGTATCGATCCATCTTCTGCAGCAGCCGGGCCAGTCGTAACAGTCTTGTTAATTTCACTAAATGCACATTTCCGTGTGTCGACTCCTGTACGAACAAAGTCATTATTTAATTATACGTACCTGACTTCAAAGCAAAAACAAAAGGACCTTTACAAGGTACAGCAAATAGGAAACGGCTGCTCACTAAAATACAAGTTGTTTTAGTTAGAACAATAGAGGTAAATAAATAATAACGTAACATAACATAACATCACGCCTTTTTATCCCCGAAGGGGTAGGCAGAGGTTCACATTACGGCACTTAATGCCACTGTACAATGTAACACCCACTTTTCACTATTTATGTTACGAGTCCCATGTAATAGGGGGTGAGCCTATTGCCATATACCGGGCACATTTCCAGACTCCGTGCTACTACTGAGAATTTTTTAAAAACCCAGTAATACTTTGCCCGACCCGGGATTCGAACCCGAGACCCCTTGCCCGGCAGTCGCACTTGCGACCACTCGGCCAACGAGGCAGTCGCTAACGCTGTTAGTTAATTAGTCGGTAGTGTGAACTCACCGCCCCGCTGTATACGTCAGACGCATAAAGTAGGTCAAACGGCAGCGCCGCCAGGAGATCCACCACAAACCAGCTCCGGATGTAATTAAGGGCTATCGCCTTAGAATCAGAGACTACTTCGCCTTTCTTACTTACGAATGTCGTCCGGAAATTGAGCACTATATCTGCAAAACGCATACATCGAGTGTAAAACTTTCCGTTATAGGATATTAAAAAGTTACTGAAGTGATTTACCGATAATGAAGAGCGCTTCTACCACGACATCACTCGTCACACTTATCCTGGGGTGGCCTTCGTCAACGAAACTGGCATTGTACGGAACCACTACTGCCACATAAAACGTGGCTATTAAGATCAGCCAATCCCAAAATGTTTTGAACACCCCGTAGTGAGAAATTATAAATCTAGACTTTTTTAATGCTGACGTTTTATATTCAGGCAACGGAGGGTCCGATGAGTGTAATAGATTCTGAAATAATTTACATAATTTTATTGCAGCTCTTAAAATTCAACTGTTTTATTAAAATTATTTCGGCATCCTAAGCATCCCTATTTTATGAATGAAAGTTTTCAAGTACTCGAGAGCCGTCCCAAACCGGAAGGAGCGGATGCGGCCACCCGAGTACCTATACTGTAGCGGAAAACTAAATACGTCCCCCGAAATAAAATAAAGTTTACCTTACTAACATTGTTGAGTTTTAGTTTCGTCTTCATTTTATCTGGTTTATAATGTCCTGAAAGCTGGTATAGTACCGCCCTAGAGCGTCGTCTGCCCATGTTCGCGGGCGACGGCGCTTCGGGGTCAAGATTGCCATTCGGGTCTGGAAGTAGGCAACTAGATTCAGCGCGGAACCGGGCGCCCAAGAGTGCCGCTGCGGGTACAAATGGGGATAACGCTAGAGTGACCACGCCAGCCGAAGGCCGCACCGCGGCTCCTGCATGCATAAACCACCCTGTTACACAGTGGACCACTGGCCAAGTACCAGCTACGAGTAATCTCTACTTATTATGAGGAAACTCTGCCTCTTCAATGATTTTCTTATAAATCCGTATGAAAGACATTTCTTGATGTTGTCATAATCAAAATTTACCTAATTTGTTGCAAATCACTGAAGTGTAATATTTGAAATGAAAGCGAGTTTTGAGGAAAATATACCGGAGTGAATTAGATACAAGAATTATCTTCTCAGATTGTATATAAGAAAATCTCATAAGTAGGCAATAATGCTGCTTTGATACCGCGAAAGTTCGAAATACCGAAGTATAAAATTACCGGTTTTATAATGTGAAAACTTTGATTGAATTATTTATTAGGTTATTTCTATTCATGTACCGCGCAAACAAAGCGGCCCAGATAAAACTTTATTAATACACAAACACAATGATGATAAGTACCGATATAAAAGTTAATGATGCGGTTATTACGATTATTATGATTTAGAACTTTCGCGTGTTTGTATCAAAAACAGAATGTCGCCAGAAATAAAAGTAAGCGAGTACCAAGCAGCCTACAGTGCGACAATTGAAATATCTGAAGATTAATCCTTCGAAACAAATAAAAGAAATCTTTCGAAATAGAAATTGGTGATAAACATTAAGTATCAATAATATAAAAAAATAAAGTAGAATAGAAATTTAAGATAAAATTTTCAAAGCTCGAGTAAGCGAGGGGAAAGAGCTAATTTATCTATTTTAAATCCATTGAAACTAAAATGTAGCTTGTACAGAATTTTACTGTAACTAAAAATCACGAATAAAATGCAATTTAGGCTCTTTATCTCACATATTTAACGTTTTAATTTATTAATTGTTGCTTTTTTAGTACCTAAGTATTACATTTGTATTTATATTACTACTAAATCATAATTAATGCTAGCATATAAAATGCACTGAATATAGATAAACAATGACTTTAATAAAACAATGAAAAAGCCACTCTGTATCTACCTAATTAGTACAACAACCTACCTTTGATTAAAACGTATGATTCATATTTCAAGTACTACATAATTAATGGAACTTTATATTCCATTAGAGGACAAAAGGTATTTACCTAAGAGTACCTATATCCTACAATCAGTGAGGGACGGATCACTTAATCCACTAAATGGCCACACCCACAAATTGAGATCATTAAAAGAAAATTTTCCCGTTTCGCCCATTGTTATAATGAGTCATGAGGTTTTCTATTAAACTTTTAGATTTGAATTGGGTAAGTACCTACATTGTAAAACTATAGGTACGGTACCTACTTGTTTGTTCAAAGTGGTTTAAAGGTTAACTTGTGTAAAGCGTTTAATACCTATTTCTTTTTACGTAGTATAGGACTGTAGATAATAAACGTATTAGTTGCTCTCTTTGTCTATGTTGGGCTTATTATTCTGTATTTTATACCAAATTCTTATTGTTTATCCATCATGAAATACATTTTTGGTATAAAGATTGTAATTTGTACCTACTTCATTGTTAACTATTGCTCCTTTTTATTTTTTTAAATAATACAGATCATAATCTATTAAAACAATGAAATTTTTGTAAAAAAATAATTGTATTTTTTATTGAAATGAAAACGTTAGCCGTTATTTGTGATAATATTTATGAAATTGCCATTTACACAATAAAAAAGTGAGAAAAGGTTTTTTAATGGCGTCAAAATATGTTTTCGTTACAAATTGCCAGTAATTATTTCAAAATGTCAGAAATATTAAAAATGGGTTTATTTTTTATTCGGAAATATTTTATTGATGAGGATATTAATTTTTTATTAAGATTAGGCTGTTTGAAGACGAATGTAAGTAGGTAGATATTCATTTACGAACATATTTGAATTTTAAGAAAAAATCGAATTTCCTAAATTTTATTCTCGTAAATCTTGTATAATATATTGAATTTATTGATTTGTAGACTCGGTTAGCAACTTACAATGGCTTGTCTTAAAATGCTAAACAATAAATTAACATAATAACACCAACGCACTAAGCCTCATGAAATATTCTACAAATAGGTACAACAATGAACCTAGAATACAAAGGACATTCAACCTTAACATCCCTCTCTAAATGTATTATTTATTTTGCCATAATTATAATCTTGAGTTCATTATTTTTGCACTAAAATTTGAACAGTGGTAAATATATTCGTATCGTAACTTTTAATTAAAGTTAGTAAACTAAAGTTGTTATAAATCGAATAGCATTGTAAGTTTGTAAAAACCAGAAAAGTATTGTATTTTAAATAGTAAGTGTGTAGAGAATACAGCCATGCTCCAAAACATGCTATCCAAAAAGTGTGATTGTGAATTTGTCTATGGTTTATAATGGTTAACTGATAATACAGGCCTACGGAAAGAAAAATAAAATTTTCGAAAGAAGAACATTTCAATTTTTTAACTGTTGTAAGTTTTATATTGTTAAGACTTATTATGCCAATGAATATCGTATGGTTTAATTTGTGGAACTTTTTGTTGCATATCGCAACCCGTTATGCAACACTATAACATTTAACACAATATTAATATGCTGCTACAAGATTTGCTTGCAATTAACTTATTCAGCATTTCTATGTATAAGTTTTCTCCTATTTAAAAATAAAAACGCCTGTATACACAGTTACAAATGTAAAAAAAAGTGAATGTGCAGAGAAAAGCATAACAGTCCGTTTTATTCAAAAACGTAGGTATGTACAGATGTGTAATACAGTCAATGTTAGTTTAGTTTTGTCATAAGTTCATGCTATGCGGGTAATGCATCACTGGGGTGAGGTTAGTGCCATGCAGTGGGTACGAACCCAGGCTCCGAGCTACTACGGATGTTTCATACAATAAACCCAGCAGTAGTACCACGGATCGGATATCGTAACCACAGTCTCGTGTTTATCAGTCACACTTGTGACCATTAAACCAACGAGGCAGTATTAAAATAAAGTATAAAAAATAATGTAAAAACTAAAATAATTATGTAGGTAGATATTGCGCAAAGTATTGACCATGAAATAATAATTGATAAAACGCAACTGGCGACATGTTCATCCAATTTGGATCTAATATGGGGTTAGTAATTGTTGTTATTCAAAAGTTAGATCGAATACAGGGTGGTTTCAATTAATTCGATACACAAGTTTGTGGTATTCAAAGGGTATTTGAATACTTGAACAAACAGCCAATGCTTCAAGTTTTATTAGACATTGTTGGTAACCGTTATAGCTAATAGAATTTCAAATAAGGAACTTTTAAACTGTGTATCTGATTTTGTATACCGAATTTTTACTTGAAATTAAAAATAGAACATGCATTTTTTCGAATTTAAACTTGTAGCATTTGCTTAGTTTAAATTGTAAAAAAGGTAATAACTATTAAAAAGTATTAAAATACAATAGAAAATAGTAAAATGCTATTATTATTGTAAATAAACCTACATACATTTGTTTGAACGAGGTCCTTTGCTAACAGATCAGCGGTAAGTTCATCTTCATTATATTAAAACGTGTTCAGTGATGCATTTGTAGTTACAAAGATATACAGTTTAATCATATTCACTACGGAACTCACTAACTCTAGTTCTACCTATCTATGATCTACTCAGACTTACTAGTGCTGATTCTGGTTGGTGTCAACTAAACTTTATTTTCTTTCTGATTCGCCCCTCAAGGGATGGTCCGTTAATTCAGATTTCATGTTTTATGATTACAAGAAAGGTTCTTAAGTTTATCTGTTCTTTTCTGTCAATAGCAAAATATCAATATTTTCAGCTTTGGTTCAGCGGACACAAAAGAATAAGCACTGTTGCCTGTCTAGCTACTCTAATGATAGAAGTCTACACAGTGGGTACGATACAATACTCGTAAAGGAACTTTACCGTGCGGTGATGCTCGCAACTCGCTATGGCAACGGGGAGCTACGGGAGCTCAATCTAATGCTATCAACCTTATGGATGTACCTATAGCACTAGAACAACGTGCTTAGTGATGAGTTAATACAAATGCACAACTGTCAGCATCCTCGAGAAAATATCTCGTAAGTAAGTGTTCAGAAGGCTTCGGGACAAGGTCACTATTTAGAAAGTACTTGTTATAATTTTTATGGGTTGCATTTTGTTAAGAAGATTCAAGTATCATCATTACAAAGGCACTCACCGCTGTCGAAGTTCTCATTAGTGTTCATGGCGGCCATCTTGGTGTTGGTGATATCCTTGAAGGAGGCGAGAAATAAAACCACTTCTCGTTTCTCATTCTTAATTGGGACGATGTCGAGCAGGCACCAAAAGGGAGATCCTGTAAAGTTTAATGAATGTTAATTTCTGTTCGGATTCAAAGGAAGAAACCGATGTCTTACAAAACATTGATTAGGTATGTATGAATGGAGCATCCAATTTTCGCGACTTTAATGTTCCGTGAAACATTTACCGGACGTCATTTGAAGTATTCCTTAATAAAGTGTCGGTTGAGTGTCGTTCTGGAGCACTTAATGCTGGTGACGAGAAACAGCTGGCAGCTTGTAAAAGTTTAATTTTGTCGAATGGAATCGTAAACCTCTTATTGGTTTTGTTTACGATTGTGGCGTGGACGACGTTTTGCAAAGCCATAAATGCAAAGGATCGAGGGCTGAATTAAAAGTCTTTCTTCTAAGTACTCGGGGTTTTATGACTGCGAGTGCTTTTTAATTTATTATGTAAATATCATAATATTTTTAGGTTCATTTAATTTTGTGTCCTTTGACACTGATTTAATTAGTAGGTCAGTGTGTCATAGACTTTTGTTGTTATCTTATTCAATCTTTGATGTGTTCTATTTTCGTCTAAAGCAGAAGTTAAACTGTTATTATAATAAACATTGTTACTGTTTATAATTATTGTTATTACAGCAGATTTAAAATGCACGTAGCTAACTTCAGCACAAAAAACTTAGACTCGAACGTGCAACTTAATAAGCTCTGTAATTCTTTCCACGAATGCAATAATTTAACGTAATGCTTTGATATTTAGTTTGGAAAACTAAGTAGCAATGTAATAATAGCTAGCCGTTTAGTGTTTATTATGTTAAGTTTACTTTTAATCGTTTTTTTATGCTGTTTCAGAACTTATAAAGGTTGCCATTTTCTTCGGTAATACCTACTTAGTTAAGATTTAGCAACAATTTTGTTAGAAGGTTCAGAAATAGTTTTAGCTGTAGTGTGCTAACGTCATAATAAGATCATTAGTAGAAAGTACTGTATTGTTAACATTCATGCAACACCAATTCGTGATTAGGATTGGTACTTATGGTCTCTGGGGGTCTGGAGGAGCTCGTGAAAGTTTTTTAAGTGTCAATCTAGGTTTAGTAGTTACAAAGTAGCCTAATGACTTTTAGGCTTTTATTGAACAGTGTGTTCCAGTTTGCCCCTATTATTTAGGACTCGGGAAAATTGTACTGTATTGTTTAGGTCTTTCTACTTACCATTTTTCTTATAAAATATAAGTTCTAGTTTCAGTTCGTGTTTTGCTTCTAGCGCGGCGTCGATCTCATGTCGATGTTCATCGCGTGTGTCTGGGCCGTGGAGGAACTTGCACGCGCAGCCTTTCTGCATGATGTGCGCGCGTGCCCACCCTGTCAGCTCACAAAACCCGTCTGAGCAGTACACGATCGGGTAGCACGGCACCTGAGCGTTGCCCAACACGAAGTTGCTGTCTGTGAACGAGAAAATAATAAAGATAAGGAAATCATTAGGTACTTCAAAATGAAACCAAGGTGACATTTTTGCAATAAATTGATATTGACATTTTGAAACAATAAATCATATTATGTATTTGGTCGCGTGTCGATGTCGTCAAAGCTATGGTGATTCGCGTTTACACGTCCCGTGATGTTTTCCTCTTAAAATCGGATTAACAGAATTGGCTTTCTAATCTCCGCTTTGAGCTAACACTAAAACAACGTGTTTGCTAATGTAATTAATTACTCTTGTGAAAGAGCTTTGTTGTCCCAAATGTTACTTTACTGGCCCTTCATTTACTTACCTGATTGTATTGACGTACAAAAGATTTTTAGGAACAAATCTAGGGCCCCTAGAGTTTCTACTAATGGTTAATGACTTGCCGAACGTTGTTCAGGATGCTAAGTGCTTACTGTTTGCTGACGACCTCAAGCTTTACCTCCCCATCACAAACGTAAATGACTGTGAAAAGCTGCAAAGCGATATTGACCGAGTAGTTGCTTGGAGTCAATGTAATCTCCTGCATTTTAACACGTCTAAGTGTGTGACCATAAGTTTCTCACGCGCACACTCACCCGTCACACATACTTATACGGTGGATGGGGTACCGCTGAATAGGGTCATGGAGATTAAAGACTTAGGAGTTCGTTTTACCTCTGGGCTCACGTTTCGTAATCATATAGTCGAGGTATGCAATACGAGTAAGTATATGAGAGAGTTCGGGGTATATCCATTCTACCCATTAATGTATCCAACTCTGTTTGTCTTGGGTATGGTTGGATATAATGAACTACAGGTCAGGAGGCAACTCGCATTGGTGACTTATATCTTTAAAATAATTAGGGGGAAGATACACAATCCGGATATATTGCGAATGGTTGAACTGGTCGTGCCCGATGGATACGTGAGTCGTCGTCGCCAGCCGCGGTTACTGGCAGAACCACGTTCGGAGAATTTACACGAGCAGCCATGCATAGGATTTGCCAGGATTTGCTATATGTAGTAAAAGCTTATTATATATTCTTTATCTTATTATATATTCTATAGAGTATATGGATATTTCTTGTTTGTATATGTTGTTTATCATTGTTATTTTAATATTTGCTGCAATATCGCATTGGGTCTAGCCTGTAAGGATATTTGTATGTTATGTGTGTAAATAAATAAATTTTGTGTAGAGATCTATCCAGACAAACTTTTGGGTCTTTATTAGGAATTTAGTCCCTATAATTCAATCTACGTCTTAATAGATACAAACCAAGCACGACGTACTGAATGTTTCTAGGTTTACGTTTATTTCGGCATTATAATGGATTCGCGGTGTTTCATGTGACGTCATTCTGAAATCACCTCGCTGCATAAGCTTTTAATGTAACTTCATACGTTTAGATAGAATGGAATAGCTTAGGTTAGCCATCAAAACGTTTACCACAAAGCCACAAATGTCTATGCCTTTTGTGAAGTTATAAATTAATGCACAAGGTATGTTAAATTTAGAGTTGTTAGTTTTTTAGAGTGTTTTTTTTTCTTTTATGGCAATTGAGTCTCCACTTTTTAGTAGTTGACTATTCTGCCACCGTCATGTGTTGTTGCCAGCGGCAGGTGGATACAGTACCGTCGAACTTCATTCACTTCGAGGTGTGTCGCAATGTTAGTAGCTGGCAGACTGGACACAATTTGGTTAGTAAACACTAAACATATATAGTAAATTACAGTTTATGTATTTGAATAAAAAAGAGACAACATATATGTAGCATTAACATTTTTAAAAAAGCGACATCACATACCATTAACATTTAAACCATTATTCTGTGTTTCCGTTTTGTGTACCTAATAAATAAATAAAATAAAATTATTAGATTAAGCACTCTCACTATATATACATTTACATTTTAATATTATTTTTAGTAATGAATTTACTAATAATAACATCAAAAGGTTAATGAGGTTAGGGTAAAAATGGGTTAATAGTGAGTGAAAATTAATTGGGATTTTAATACTAGTAGAGTGTTTCTGGGTATTACTTAGACGATTTGATAAGTCAGTGATTTTTTTAATTTCCCGTTACAGTGCTGCCATAAACTGTAATCTATTAGTGGGCAACTGTCAAATTTTGAGCAACGTACATGAGCAAAATGATGATGAATGTTGCTCATGACTATGAGCCTAGAGGCTATGGCTTGAAAGTTCCATGAGTAAGCCGAAAAATATAGTAACTAATTTAGTATGTTTCTCGGTAGTTACATTTATATTATACTTACACTTGTGTGTAGATATAGTTGTACGACGACATTACTAACTGGTAACAAAGCATTTTATTTCGAAATAAACTTTGGAATTACTTTGTGCACAATTCTATATTCATTTCTGTAAACGCGCGTAACTATGAGGGTACTAGCACAAAAATTCGACTTCACGTCAGTTCTTTTCCAGACTTTTGTTCCTAGCTTTCACAATAGCGAGGATTAATTCGACCGTATTCACTGGTGTTTTATGAGGAACGGGAATTTTATTCAGTTTTTGGGATATAAAATGCACGTGCAAGCACATTGAATATTTATAAAAGCGTTCGTGTGCAGGTTTTTTTTTTTATTTTTTTTTTTTAAGGGGGGAAAATCATCGAATGACTGCTCCCGCCTGGGTGAGGCGGGAGGGAGTGTCAGACTCTTACAGACTAAAAACCACCCCGTTCCTTCTCCTGCACGTCGAGCCGGAGCCCCGGTTACCCGTTAGGTTCTCCGCGACTCCGAATCGGCATCGGCCCTATTGGGCCCCATCTGTGGTGGTCTGATGGCTCTTTGAGGCGCGCGCGGAACGCGACGCGCCGTACGCTCGGGTCTGTTTCTGGTCGGACGGGGAGCCACCCATGCTCGCCGTCCGCAGGCCCGCGCTTACGGTGGCCGGAGATCGTCCCGCGATCCCCGACGCCCGGTGTGTCCTTCGCGATGGCTGGGTTGCGAGGAGGCAGCGCTTCGCTGCCTCACGCGTCCCGCCTCCTCCTTAGCTAGCATGACTGCTTCGCAAAAGGAGGAGACGGCATCCCAGTCCCCCTCGCTCCGCATCATGGCCTGCACTAGGCCCGGACGCGAGAGGTCGCCATCGCCGATCACTTCCCCGAGGACACGGCGGTGCTCAGCCCACGCAGGGCATTCCGCGACAGTGTGTTCCACCGTGTCCTCAGGGCGGTCCTCGCAGTGATGACACCCGGACGTTTCCTCCCGCCCCATCAGACACAGGTACCTCCCGAAACTCCCATGTCCGGTGAGGACCTGCGTCAGGCGGTAGGTGAGGACGCCGTAGCGTCTCTCAAGCCACTCCTCAAAGAGGGGACTTACCGCTGCGATGGCAGCGAGCCCAGCCCTCGGTTGCGACAGTCGTTGCTGCCATTCCGCCATGAGATCGCGCCGGAGCTCATCCCGGCACGCGCCTATCTGGCGCGGCAGCGGAGTTTCGCCCCGGCGACGTGCCTCCGCGCGCATGCTGTACACGCGCGCGAGCACCTTCGCCTCCAGATCCCACGGCGGTAATCCGGCAAGGAGGTTCGCCGACTCCCCAGAGATCGTGCGGTATCCGCGGATCATTCGGATCGCCATGACCCTCTGTGCCATGAGCAGCGTCCGAGCGGGACGCCGCAACAGGTTAGGCGCCCAAACAGGGGCGCCGTAGAGGGCCATGGACCGCACGACCCCGGCGTATAACCTCCGGCAGGAGGCGTTTGGCCCCCCGAAGTTGGGGAGGATGCGTTTAAACGCAGCCCCCGTCCTCTCCAACTTTGGAGCCAAACGTCGGAAGTGCTCTATGAAGTTCCACCGACTGTCGAGGACGAGTCCTAGGTACTTCATCGTCGTCTCGACGCCGATGGTAACTCCTCCCGCCGTTATTTGGGACCCACCCAGAGGTGGCGCGTTCCCGCGGCCATGAAAACACATGGCCTCGGACTTGTGGAGCGCCACCTCGAGTCCCAACTGCCGGATTCTCTCAACGACTGTCGCAACCGCTGTCGCCATTAGATCGGCCGCCGCCTGGTGCGACCTCCCGTGCGCTAGCACCAGCGAGTCGTCGGCGTAGCATATTGTGCTAACGCCGTTCGGGAGGTCGGTGCGCAGCACCCAGTCATAGCCGATGTTCCACAGGAGCGGCCCCAGAACCGAACCCTGTGGAACACCGCGTGACATCTCTCGCCGGTTCCAGTCGCCCCGGTGACCGGGGTAGCTGACGGACCTGTTCGTCTAAAGTTTTGATTGCTCTCGAGTGCCCGGTGGGTGCCCCGCCCCACACATTTAAGCGGTGAGTGGGTTATGAGCGTTTAATCCCGGAACTTTGTTCAGTAAATGTTTGCACCCAAGAGACGTAGCTACACACCGTCTCCATTTTTTATGAAGCTCCAGCTATTACTAGAATCCAGAATTCGGGTTCAAGTAAAAAATAACGCTATTTATTATAATGGATCGATTCTCCATCTACTTTATCATTTTGTGTCTTATCAAAATGAAAGACAACATAATACACTCTGATACCCATCCAGTATTTTGTATTACTGACAGGATTCGAAGAAATGAACAATTTTTTTACTTGAATAACCCAAAAATAGTCACAATGTCTGTGACCAAACTAATGAAAAACTACCTAATCCAATTCAGCTATACAAAGTTAAGGAAAGGCCCCCAAAACTAATCTTTGGATAGGGAAAATAGATATTTTTCATAGGCGGAATATTTGCGGATGAAATTCTATATGACTGATGTAGTTATAAGAAACTGTGCTCGATTTCATGCGTGGTGTGAGTATTAGCATTTAGTACTTATTTAGATAAAGTAACGTCACACATGTTACGAACGAAATAGAAAGGAATATTATATTGGCTGTACAGTGTACAGTTGTGTTCATATTAGAGTAATTTCCCTTAACATAACTGTTGCTTCGCCAGTAACTCGCTCGAATATGGTTGGCAAACTTCGGCGTCCAATTTGAGACCTCCAGAACTATGATTACAGATCTCGTATATTGGAAATATCATGTCTGTGTGAGATCCGTAATCCTCATATAGGAATAGAAATGTCAATGTAGGATTAATGGTCTATAGACCCAATATCGAATCTCAACGACAAAATATTGTTTTCCTGAAATATGTTTCTATCCCTACACTTTAGTTTCTACCTCTTCACTACATATACATTCTATTTATTTTTATTTTTTAAAAAATTCTCAGTAGTAGCACGGAGTCTGGAAATGTGCCCGGTATATGGCAATAGGCTCACCCCCTATTACATGGGACTCATAACATAAATAGTGAAAAGTGGGTGTTACATTGTAGAGGTACAGTAGCCTTAAGTGCCGTATAATGTGCACCTCTGCCTACCCCTTCTGGGATAAAAAGGCGTCCTAATAATACCTTTTCTCAATGTAGATAACCAGTTCTTAATTAAAATTCTCAAATAACTTCAGTGTTATAGCCCTGTAATAACAAACAATTTGAGAACCGTGAACTATTTCGAACAATAATTGAGAGGAAGTCATATTGGTTTTCGTTTTGCTCCAACGGTGAAGGAATTTGGAAAATGTGGATAGAACTGCATTCCTACAGAATTGGGCTGCGTGACAACCCTGATCTTACTTCCTTATAGTCTCCCTCGAGTTATAGATACAGGTACATCCCTAGTCACAAAGTTTACGGTACCGTTAACGTGAAAAGAGTATTTTGATGGAAGTTATTTTGATAGCCGTCAAACTTGAAGTATCGAGAAGATGATGATAGAGGTATAATGTTTATTTTCTTACGAGTAAGTTGAAATACATGATGAATTGATTTGTCCACGTATAATATATGTTACAGAAATGAATTGTTTCATAAATATTGTGTATAATGATGAATATCGTATTGTTCCTTCTCATTAAAAAAATACTTTTTTATTCAATCATTCCAAATTTCTACCTGATATACAAGATACTTAGTTTGACCTTGACTTTGATCAATGTGTCTATTAGATGATGCTGTATTCTGTATAGACTTAAAAATACAGTTCAATGAAATAAGAAAATTAGGGACTTACTGACGTTTTATTCACAGGAGACGTACCTAATAAAATAAATCAATCTCTTGATTTGATTTGAACGTTCACTCGTTCATTAGTGCGTATCTCAGTATGTATTTGAAGATTATAAAAATATTGTATAATTTATGAAGAGAAAACAATTCACGTTTCTGCTAACTATACAAACTATATTCTCTAAAATGGATCTCTTCCGGCCATAAATTACTTTAAGAACATAAACAAAGGCGATTAGAACATTGCAGTTTGCTAAATAATCTTCACTTTTATTTTAGTTTCCTCTAATGTTTTCGTATCGGGCGGTTTTCAAGATAAAATGTTTAACTGTAGCTTGCCAGCACGGTCGCTGCTGTGGCTTCAGCGTTCCAACAACTTTCACCACTGACAAATTGTTTCAACTGTTGAAAAACCCGCGTCAAAGTCAAAATTAACTCCGTCCCCAGCTACTTTTTAATTAAATAATGAAAACAAATTACTTACACACCAAAGGTAGTTTGTTTAAAAAATGATAATGGAGACGTATCACTTTCCACAATTAGTAAGGGAGCAAAGTTTTTTAATGAACTCTTAAATAAGACAGGAGAGATTCTCTTTTTATATAATAATAATAATAATAAATAAGATTTATTGTACACCAAGTAAGTAATTACACATATTCGGATATTATAAAGAATAAGGAGGGTACAAGGGCGGCCTTATCGCTATTTATATGTGCTGATATTTATTTTAATTTTGTATCTCGAGAGTTTGAGGGGTGGAGGGCGACAAAAGAAATGAAGGTGAAAGACAGGGATAAGTATGTAAATCACCGTACACAAAGTTGAAATAAAAGAAAATTATATATACGAATAGAAGAGAGAAAGTAAATAAATATTAGAATCTATATATATTACAGCCTTCTTGTCTTCAATCATATCAAATTCATACTCGTCGAGTACCGTCATTATAGACACAATTATAGAACAATAGGTCGCGGTCACCGGTGACCGCTTGGTGTTTGACAGTTTAAAGAGCTATCAGACCACCACGGATGGGGCCCAACAAGGCTAATGCCGATACGGAGCCGCGGAGCGCAGGAGAAGGAACGGAGTGGATTTTAGTCAGTAAGAGTCTGACGCTTCCTACCGCCTCACCCAGGCGGGAGCAGCCATTCGATAATTTCCCCCCTTTAAAAAAAGCCTTCTTATCTTAAATTGTTTTACCTTTTGGGTATTTTATTGTCTCTCAATTCAATGTGCCTTTTTTGAAAGAGGCACACTGGTCATTATTAAGCCCCGATTAATATAACTCCAAGAAAATATATAGATACTAAAAATCTGTTCCGTTTTTTTGTCTGGTATATAGTCCTTAACCAGTGGTTTACAACCGGTCGTTAATCATACTACAGTAACTCCAGATAAGTGCAGGAAGAATTCATAATTATTACATAATTTCAAATTTGTGCATAGAAATTAAATTTAATCTTTTAGATATGAAAATGTAGGAGTTATTTGAGGCTCAAAATATACTAAAGTAACTGGCCTGTAAGTCTACAACGGTATTAATATTGTAACAAAGGGCCATAATCATTGGATTTGATCAAATTAGACCAGTTAAGCATAAAGCTAATATTTAATGCTCTTTTGTTTCATTAGGCACTTTAATATTATAAATAGCCTTAATATATAATTACTGCGTAATTCAGGATTTCAAGATTTTGTGAAAAGTAGTTTAGAAAGGTTTTCAAAGCCTTTGTTAAATTTCTGAATAACCTAATCGGTAAAAGGTACCTATCTATTCCTACGCTTTGATTTGTTTAGACAACCGAGATTAGAAACCAAACTATTTTTATTTTGTTTTCATAAATAAATCCAAGAAATCCTAAGTATCATTTTTCCTTTTTGCTCCCAAAATGAGATGTTTTCGTTTCAGAGGCCATTGTTTAGGTATATTTCGCATCTGTAGTAGATAAACACGGTCTGATAACGACCGAGATATAAATCTTATTATGTGTATGGTTTCTTGCTAGCCCCCGAGGCAATGAGGACATATTACACCCGTGTCCTTCGCGACAAATTATGTTGTTAGACAAAAAATAACATAGAGGCTGTAATATCCGATGGCAATGTGGAAATAAACTGTGGTATTGATCTAGTAGTTATTGTTTGGGGCCAGACGTTAATTCTTGGATTGAGTTTGGTCCTTTTAGGGCCGGATTTTCCAACGCCAGATAACCTTTAACTAAGGAGTAACTTTGAATAAGTATTTGATAATTGTTCCATACTAAAAACTAAATTTTATCCTACAGTTAAAAAATAACTGTTGATTGAAAATCGTCGCTTAGTAGACAAAACTGTCATCGCGAAGGACACGCCGGGCGTCGGGGATCGCGGGACGATCTCCGGCCACCGTAAGCGCGGGCCTGCGGACGGCGAGCATGGGTGGCTCCCCGTCCGACCAGAAACAGCGTACGGCGCGTCGCTTTCCGCGCGCGCCTCAAAGAGCCATCAGACCACCACGGATGGGGCCCAACAGGGCTGATGCCGATTCGGAGTCGCGGAGAACCTAACGGGTTACCGGGGCTCCGGCTCGAAGTGCAGGAGAAGGAACGGGGTGGTTATTAGTCAGTAAGTAAGATACTCCCTCTCGCCTCACCCAGGCGGGAGCAGTCATTCGATGATATTCCCCCCTTAAAAAAAGTAGACAAAACTATTTGTATATCATATCAAGCTAATAGGATCTATTATTTTATCTGCTTGTCTACTCTTCCATTCAAAAAATTAAACTTATCATGTTATTTGAAAAGTGAATTTTGAGGTACATACAGTGTTATAAACCAAACGTGTTTCTCCACTGTATAGCCAGAGTTTTCATTGAACGTGACAATTTCTTAGCGGTCTGCGCAGACTACACTTTCATTCACGCGATTCTTTTCAATTCAATGCACGCGATCTAAAAATAGGACACACTTTTCTGAACACCCTGTTTGCATGCTAATGGAGATACATAACGTGATCTTGAGGTCGGCCATATATCTAGGTTTTAGAGAAAATTAGGCCTATTGAAATTTCGTAAAACAATAGTACCTCTAGATTAGCTCTGGAATAACAATGACGATAAAGAATCGTTACCGTGTTGTAAAAAAAAACACAATACCTACCTTTATTTTCTAACAAAAATACAGTTGGTTATGTAGGTTCTCATACCAGGATTTCCTCTCATCACTCTAATTATCACGCCTTTGATCTCCGAAGGGTAGGCAGAGGTGACAATACGGCACTTAATGCCACCGTACATTGTAACACCTTTCACTATTTATGTTATGAGTTCTGTGTAATAAATAGCCTACGTCATATACCAGGCACAATTCCAGACTCCGTGCTACTACTGAGGATTTTTTTAAAATCCAGTATGACTTTGACCGACTCGGGAATCGAACCCGAAACCCCTTGCCCGGCAGTCGCACTTGCGACTACTCGGCCAACGAGTCAGGCTGTGAAATAGTTTAGTTATATGATATCCACACACATTCTGTCTGTTGCACCTAAACTAATTTCATAAAACACAATACGTAACTTTAAAAATCTATCTCGAGAATCCGTTATCAATATCCAATATCCAATAATGAATAAACAGCCTTGAAACATTTTAATCCATTGATTTACAATAATCAAATCTATCTGCTAATTACAGCTCTCAGAGTGTTTCCAATAGACTTTAATGGAATTAATAATAATCGGCTTCCCTTTCTAATGAATTAATAGGATTAACGCGACAGAATTGGTCCATGCTCAGAGAGACACCGGATATTCGATATTGATGAAGGTTTGACATCAGATTACAATTAAAATGTCTCATTGATGACAGATGTCAATAAACAACGGATTTTTCCGACTTCAAAATAGTCAAATTAAGGATATTATTAAGGATTTCTCTTAAAACGTGTGCTAAATCTAAATGCTCGCTCGCATGCTCGTCGGTTAAGGGTACTTTTAATTTGGCCCTTCTTTAATATATCGCCAATCTGGTCACTATATGTCTGTCTAGGGCGCCCTCTACCGACGGCCCCATTCATATCCGCTCTGTATACTTCCTTCGTTACTCTACTTTCATCCATCCTTTCTACATGTCCAAACCAGCGTAACATTCCCTTTTCAATCCTTGTCACTACATCATCTTTCAATCCACACCTTTGTATCACTATTTTTCAGTCGATCACTCAATTTTAGTTCACACATACTTCTTAGGGCTCTCATTTCCACCGCATTAATCCTGCTTTCATGCTTCTTCTGCCACACCCATGATTCACTACCATACATAAGCGTTGGTGTCAATACACACTGCATTACAGCAAGTCGAGCTTTGCTGGATATTAATTTACTCGACATGACAGAGTGTAAAGCACCATTAACAGTATTTCCCGCTTTCACTCGCCTTTCAATATCCCCGTCACACTTTCCATCTCTCGTAAATAGTGATCAAAGATACACAAATTCATTCACTTGTTCCAATTTTTCATCACCTATCATTGCCTGACATTCTGTTATCACCTCATTTCTTTCTATCACCAACACTTTCGTCTTGTTCACATTTACTTTCATACCTTTCCTTTCAAATGCATCATTCATAGCAGTGATCATTTGTTGTAATTCTTGGGCCGACGAGGCAACAAGCACCTGGTCGTGCCGACGACCAGATGCTTGTTGTTTTTAATCACTGTGTCATTCATCCTTAATCCAGACTCTCCTACTTTCAGGTCGTTCAAACAGCTGTCCAAGCAATTAAAGCCGCAAACATGATGCTAGTAGTTCATTTCCTTTACTTGAAAGTAGACTGTGTACTTGCTCCACTAGACATAGAATTTTCATTTATACTAAGTTAACCAGGGAAGGTGTGACCTAAACGAGATGGACGTGACGCAATTTCCCACTTCTCTCGACCATCGATGATAATATGTCGACTGAATTATTTTGTCAATACCAAAAACGAATGTCAACTTGCAATAAACGTGTGACACCCAGTTTTCACTAGCTGGTTTGATAGTTATGGTCATCATCATCATCATCAGTCGGTACCTAATTGTCACACTGTGCCAATGTCACTTTACACAGGAAAAAAGAAAGAAAAAGAAGAATGTTACAGCTAAGCTTTTCGAAAAACTCAATAATACTTATCTCCATCCGGAAATCAAATTCAAAATCTTCTATTTGACAGTCGTGTTTACGATCATTCGATTAACGGTGCAGTCAAACAAACAAAGAACTCATATAAATTAATGAATAAGTACTTGTTTATTATCAACACATGTTACGGTCACATCGTAACGTTTTAAGTAGTCGTACGCATTTAAAACTAGGAATAGCTTTATCGCGGTCATGACTGCAGCATAGTGCACGTTTGCGAATCGGCGGCTAATTTTACTGAGTCGGTTCGGTCAATGCGCCGACGAGTCAGGGAGTTGAACAGAAATAACAGGCAGTTAATTGAAACTGGCGCCGTTTCTGGCCCGATATAATGTGCAATCAAACTACTTCAGTAAGATGGTGTGCATCACACGCTAATAATGTTTATATTGTGTAATAGCTCGTAATATATCTACTACTTACGAGAAAGCGTTGCCGTTGTTATTGATTCATAATACCGTGCATATGTAAGCTATTCGGCAATCTAATGACGTAGAGCGAACATTATGTACCTACCAGATTTAAGCCTATTTCAAAATAAAACTTTATTTACAAATCAGTTCAAAGTTTGAAAGAAATTCAGTTCTCTTTCACAAAATTGTTTCTATACATCGTGTGTTCTGTATTCCATCTTCTGAAATACAAATCAAGTTCAACTTGTATGTATAAAATTGAGTTTGTTCAACTCCAATACAAATATTAATACTTTTTCTTGTACGGTACGCTTTGAACGTGTCTTTTGGCA
This sequence comes from Spodoptera picta, assembly GCA_038387885.1. Taxonomy (NCBI): domain Eukaryota; kingdom Metazoa; phylum Arthropoda; class Insecta; order Lepidoptera; family Noctuidae; genus Spodoptera; species Spodoptera picta. The sequence goes on along the minus strand of JAZHFQ010000425.1, from coordinate 29,958 downwards.
AAGTAAATCCCCTGCATTCATCAGAATTCCTATAAAGGAGCACAAGGAGTGAGATTACCGGCTGCCCGTTGAATAGCAGTTGATCCACGGTCCTGTTTCAGGCCTCTTTTTACCTTTCATATAGCTTTTTCTTTCAGCTTTCAGGATTTTAAAGGTTCGGTCCTTTATTAAAATTGTAGTTACTGAGTTGTAGTTAGTAGGCTTACCTAGATTTTGTTAAGTGTTAGAACTGTATTCGGAGCACACATTAGTTTTCCTTTATTACTCATTAAGGAAGGAAGTAATTATGAGTGTTTTAGGTGGACTATAAGAGCTTAAACTTAATGGAGGCATTATGGTATAAATCTAAGCTATGTACCTTCATCTAATATTCTTTAATACCATTATATTTCTGTTTGAAAACTAAACCCAATTACTACTTCTATTTTAATTCCAACTACAAATAAGTCTTGAAACCCACTATTGTCAGAGTGCGATAATAAACGTCATTACTCCAATGCAAGTTTACTTTAAACTCATCGCGCTTCTTAGTAAAATGAGAAAGCAGAGGTTTAAGGCGAACTCATTAAATTAACTTAGAAAAAGATTTCATAATAAAATTGTTCAGGTACCTAAAGTAGCAGTGGTTTTCACTAGATGATATAGTAAAAAGAGATCGGGTTATCATATTCCATTACAGTAAGTCTACAGTAAAGGTAAATGAAAGCAATATTATAACGCGTAACTTACATTTTTTGAGCACCTCTCGGTTTTATGAAAATTTTTGTAGCTAGTATCTATGTATATGCGATACTATAAGACTATACCTATATATAATATACTTTTTTTTAAGGGGGAAAATCATCGAATGACTGCTCCCGCCTGGGTGAGGTGGGAGGGAGTGTCAGACTCTTACTGACTAAAAACCACCCCGTTCCTTCTCCTGCACGTGGAGCCGGAGCCCCGGTTACCAGTTAGGTTAACCGGGGAAATTTAAATTTTTAACGTATACAATGATGAAACAACACAATTTGGATTTCTGTGCAGTATCAATAGTATTTATGCCTTTCATTACAAAACAATAAGAATAGTACAAGCACGCAATGCTTCACATGGCGATGCGATTACCAGTGACAAAAGCACGCTTACGTTCCGCATTCCTAAGATACACACAATGTTGATTCCTCATAGCAGCAACAGATAAACAAAAACAAAAGAATATACGAATACCTTACTCATTTACTTTATGAATTTGAGGAACGTTAGATCAAACGCTTGGAAGAGCGGTCTTTTTGATAGAAAACAGAGAAAGACGCGACTACGACGTTGAGGAAGACGGCCTCATCCTGTACCACTTTATATCGTAACTAGCTGTTGCCCGCGACTTCGTCCGCGTAGAATAATGACTTCTGGCAGAATTTAGGCTTTTGAATTAGTTTTTATCAAGGGATATTCTACGGTAATGGATGTCGTCAGAATTGATTCAGTCCCGTAGATGATAGCGTGATAATATGTAGCCTATATGTTTACCAGACTTGTTAGTAATATTCATGCAAAATTTGAAATAGTAGTGCAGTACTTTTTGAGATCATCACGGCCATACATACAGACAAACAGACAAAAATTCTAAAAACCACATTATTGGCTTCGGTATCGATTAGAGATCACGCTTCAAATATTCTTTTAAAAAATATTCAATGTACAGTTTTGACTTTTCTACGATTTATTATATGTGTAGATAGCTGTTGCCCGCGACTTCGTCCGCGTAGATTAATGACTTCTGACAGAATTAACCAGAATCAATTCAGTGCCCAAGTAAGATTTACCTATTTGAAATGATTTATCGTAGTTTCAATAAATAAATAATCCCGCAGGGATCTTACCAGTACAGTGCCCGATCACGTAAGGTTTGAGTAATAAAAACTATTCTATCGACTATTGTTGTATCGAATCTCTCTAGAATAAGTTCAGTGGTTAAGAGTTAGAGAGTCCTGGGGCATTGACGCATAGTTCCCGTTCTCGTGAGACATCTGTGAAAAAACTATCATACGTTACCCAGGTCCCAAATCATAGTTTTACCGAATGTAATTCAAAAAGATTCAATGATTCTAAATTCAACGGCTAAGAAGATTTATACAAACTCTCATTCCCTATTTTATCCCCTTAGGGGTGGACTTTATCAAAATCCTTTCTAAAGAGATACCTATGTCATAGTAACTTTATGCATGCAAAGTCTCAGCCCGATCAATTTAAAACTGGCAAAGTATCATACTTTGGGGTGAGAATGTTCAAAAACCTTTCTAAAGGGACGTTTACGTCATAATATCCATCTGCACGCCGAATTTCAACCCGATCGGTGTAAAACTGACAAAGCCTCACACAAACGTTCATCCCCTATTTTACCCCCTTGGTGGAAATTATCAAAATCCTTTCAAAGCGGATGCTTACGTCATAACATCTATCTGCATGCCAAATTTCAACCTGATCGGTTTAAAACTGACAAAGGCTCATATAAACTTTCATCCCCTATTTTACCCACTTGGGGGTGGAAATTATCAAAATCCTTTCACAGCGGACGCCTACGTCGTAACATCTATCTGCATGCCAAATTACAACCCGATCGGTTTAAAACTGACAAAGGCTCATATAAACTTTCATCCCCTATTTTACCCACTTGGGGGTGGAAATTATCAAAATCCTTTCATATCGGATGCTTACGTCATAACATCTATCTGCATGCCAAATTACAACCCGATCGGTTTAAAACTGACAAAGTCTCATACAAACTTTCATCCCCTATTTTACCCCCATTGGGGGTGGAAATTATCAAAATCCTTTCATATCGGATGCTTACGTCATAACATCTATCTGCATGCCAAATTACAACCCGATCGGTTTAAAACTGACAAAGCCTCATACAAACTTTCATCCCCTATTTTACCCCCATTGGGGGTGGAAATTATCAAAATCCTTTCACATCGGATGCTTACGTCATAACATATATCTGCATGCCAAATTACAACCCGATCGGTTCAAAACTGACAAAGTCTCGTATAAACTTTCATCCCCTTTTTTACCCCCTTGGGTGTGGAAATTATCAAAATCCTTTCACAGCGGATGCTTACGTCATAACATCTATCTGCATGCCAAATTTCAACCCGATCAGTTAAAAACTGACAAAGTTTCATACAAACTTTCATCCCCTTTTTTACCCCCTTGGGGGTGGAAATTATTAAAATCCTTTCTTAGCGAATGCCTACGTCATAACATCTATCTGTATGCCAAATTTTAGCCCAATCTGTCCAGCGGTTTGGGCTATGCGTTGATAGATCACTATGTCAGTCAGTCAATCACGATTGAATTTTATATATATAGATAGATAGATAGATATGTGGGTGCACCCTAACAGAAGCATACGTTAGTATGTACTCAATTACAATTCAATGTACAAGTAAATAGAGGATTAACTAAATAAATTCGGCTTGTCTTTTTAATCTCACAATTTGCTCGTTTCTCTCCACAGTTGTTTTCTTATTTACTTAGTTAATGTTGTTATACTGAATGAAAACAAACGAAAGCTTTTTCTTCTAAAATAATGCGATTAGTTCGGCGTTTGTTTTTTAAATAATTTATTAAGTTGCTCTGTCTGTAGCTGTGAATACTTTTCAAAGACCGCGGGGTCTGTGATTTGTGTTTAAGATTTTGATTTGTTTTAGAAGTATTAATGACAATTGTTTGTTTTTTTCTTTTAAGTGGATGTCTGTTTTCATTGAGAGCATGTAGACATGCTCTGTTCTCTATAACTCTTCGGGTACTACGTCCCTGAACTTCAAACCAAACGGCTGTCATGATTGTCACAGATGTTCGAAATAACAAAAGGGACTGCTGGCCTTACATACGTGCTCTCCAAGCAATTTCAATATTACTAAACAAAATAATGATTTACTAGTACACAAATATTAAAGCCATATTCATTAATTAATTTCTGAATCGAATACAAACAGTATTCACGAGCGTTGCAATGCATTACCTAATTAATTAGAACCATTGGAGTGTAGCCGGATGGAGGGGCACGGTTGTAAATGCAAAAATAAAATAGAGTCGAGGAATAAAAATGTTTTTATAGTAAACTTAAAATTATGTAATTATTCGGGTTAAATTCCTTATAACCACAGAATAATTTTTATTAATATTAAAGAATTTATTATAAGCTTGTAACGTGGCAGTGCTATGCTATTTGTCACGGGGTGCGGTGCCAGAAGACCTCCCCGTGGTGCACCCTGGGTGCGGGCGACAGTCTCCCTAGCGGGGGTGATAGGGTTGGAGTGACTGTCGCCCGCAGCAGACTTCTGGACTGGGCGGGCGAACCCGATAGGGTTCTGGAGGCGGCGGGCTGTATGCTCATGGCCCGCGCTTCCGTGGGGCGTTTCTCCGCCTGTCTCTCTGAGCTTAGCAGAGAGCGTGGCGGAGAGGCAAGGGCGGTGCTCGTTGTGCACTCACCCTGCCAGCGAGCAGCATCGGGACACAAGCTGTCCCCGATTGCAGCCGTCGATATCGTAATCCGTAAGGAGGTCACGGTCACGTTTTGTGACTCTGAACGGGACGAGGGTCTTGGCTTGGTCGCCCGGACCGCGAGGAAGATAACCTCTATAAAAAATTCCTCCAATACTAAGTTCTGGTGCGCGGCGAGAGTATGCATGGCTGAGGAGTAGTGTCAGTCGTGAGCGCACCCCCAGCTAGGGGACCAGTGGACCCTCTAGTTGGGAGACAAATTTTCACTTACCCAGGTACAGGGGGCACTGCCTGGGTGGACCGTTATTTCCCCCATACTCGTGGGATTTGTATGGAGAAATTAAATAAACACAAACCACAATTGACGAAGGAGAAGAGTGCGGGTGAGCTCGGCTCGCCTGCAGAGGCGGTAGAGGGGAGTCCAAGTGGCTCCGGGACCCGTGTTGAGGAGCTGGAGTTGTCCAGCGAGTTGCACACACGGGATCCAATTCGGATGAGGTCGGACTCTGAGTCCGACACATCTCTGGCGGAACGGCTGAGCGTGATCTCGAAGGGCTCACGCCGCCGCGCGACGGGGACGTTTAAACGCCCCAGGCTGGAGGAGGACACTTTGTCCCCGTCCTCCGGCGCGCAGGAGGCGCCTCCCCTAAAGTCCCCACGGCGGCGCGGGGTAGGGGCGGCAAGGGCAGAGGCCGCCGGAAAGCGGGAACCGCTGCCTGCGCGGAGCCAGCTGGGCAATTAGCTGCGGAGGGTAGGGCCCTTTCGAGCGCTGCCTGCTCGGAGCCCTCTGCATCAGAGATGTCCGGCGTGGAGGCGTCGGAGGGCGAGCGTGGCTCTGAGAGCGAGAGTGGCTCCGGGGGCCTCCAACAGGCCATCACTGAGGAGCTCCAAAAGGTGGCAATGGGGAAATCCCAGTCAGCTAGACTCTCCCTCCTCAGGGCGGCGGTGGCCACCATAACGGAGGCGGCCTTGGAGCAGTGTGCGGTGCCCACTGCAGAAAAGGTGCGCTCCGAGCTGGCCGAGATGCGGCGGGAGCTAGCGCGCTTGGCGGCCTCTAATGCGGCTCTGGAGGCCGAGCTGCGGACGGCCAGGGCCGAGCTCGCCGCTGCTCGCAGCAGCCGCCCCCAGCCCCCGGCGGAAACCGACGTAGTCGGACTGCTGCGGGCGGAGATGGCTGCCTTCCAGCGACGTTTTGACGTGCTGGAGGGTAGGCTTTTGCGCCCCCGCTCGCATCGAGCCGGGCCTCCCCGCCCACGACCTCGGGCTCATACGCGGCTGCTGCGGCCAAGCCTCCGACCTCCTCTGGTCAGACTGGCCGCGGCCCCCAACCGCCGGCAAAGGCACGAGCGCCTCCTCCCGCGAGGCCCTCAGTGCCCCCGCCGGCGCAGACCCCAGCTGCGCCGACGGCGCCAGCGCCCACGAGGCGCAAAAAGAGGAGGGGCACTCCAGCCCGGCAAGCTGGAGTTGCAATAGCGGCGGCGGAACTCGCCCCGCGGGTAGAGGACGGTGGCGGTTGGCAAATCGCCGGCGAGGCGAGGAGAGTCGCCAGGGAGGGCCGAAAGCGCCGCAAAAAGGCGCAGCGGCAGCGACGGCAGCAGCAGCGCAGGGAGAAACGCGCTGCTGCCTTGCTCCTCGCCCCTAAGACCGCGGCTGTGGTCATCACCCTACAGCCGGAAGCGGTCAATAGGGGCGTTACCTACGGCGACGTCCTCGCCAAATTAAAGGGTTCGGTGACTCCTGCGGAGTTCGGGGCCCCGGACGGGTTCGCGGTCAAGGTGACCGCTACCGGAGCCCGTCTTCTCGAGGTCCCCGGCGCGACCAGCGGCCCATCGGCTGACGCCCTGGCTGAAAGGCTTAGGGCGTGCCTCGGTGCGGACGAGGCCCGCGTGTCCAGGCCCACCAAATGCCTGGATGTTAGGATTTTGGGCCTGGACGACTCCGTCACGGAGAGTGAGGTGGTGGCCGCTGTGGCCAGGACGGGTGGGTGCCCTGCTGACCAGGTCAGGGTGGGCACCATCCGCCCGGACAACTCGGGGCTGCGCACGGTGGTGGTGAGCTGTCCCGTCACAGCGGCCAAAACATTAAAGGAGGGCAAAAGGCTCTTGGTGGGATGGGTCTCGGCGCAGGTCAAGCTGCTCGAGGCCCGGCCTCTGAGGTGCTACCGCTGTCACGTGGGGGAGCACGTGAGTGTCAAATGCACCTCGGAGGTGGACCGCAGCGACTGTTGCTTCCGCTGCGGTCGGCCCGGTCACAAGGCCGGCTCATGCTCTGCCCCGCTGCACTGCAATGCATGTGCGGCGGCTGGCAAGCCGGCCAAACACCGGGTTGGGAGCAAAGGCTGCTTCCCTCCCGCAAAACCCAAGGGCAAAGGTAGGCCCTCCGCCGCCCCTGCCGTTTCCGCCGCCACCGCCGCCACTGCCACCGCAGTCGCCGCTGCCGCCTCTGAGGAGATCGGAATGGACTGCCAATAATGGCTCCATTCCGCCTCCTCCAGGCGAACATCAACCACTGCGCCGCTGCTCAGGATCTCCTGCTCCAGAGCATGGCGCAGTGGTCGATCAACGTCGCCGTGGTCTCCGAGCCGTATTTTGTCCCGCCCAGGGATCACTGGGTGGCGGACCTGGACGGCTCGGTGACCATCATCTCGTCGGCCGCCGCCGGTACCCCGACTCTTGAGGCTGCTCAAAGAGGCCGGGGTTGTGTCGCAGCACGGTTCGGAGAGCTCGCTGTGGTGGGCGTGTACTTCTCTCCGAACCGAACTCTCGCCGAGTTCCACAACTCCTTGAGGGAGTTGGTCACCGTCGTCGTCGGGTTCCGTTCCCTCCCCGTGCTCGTCCTCGGGGACTTCAATGCCAAGAACTTGGCTTGGGGTTCCCGGTTCACCGACGTCCGGGGTAGGATGGTGGAAGACTGGGCCCTTGAGGCAGGCCTAGTCGTCTTGAACCGGGGTTCTGTCCCTACGTGCGTGCGGATGCAGGGCGAGTCGGTGGTGGACATCTCGTTCGCCAGCCCTGCTCTGTCACCGCGTATTGTTGACTGGCGTGTCATGGAGGAGGTGGAGACGTACTCCGACCACCGGTATATCCGGTTCAGCGTCTCCGCCGAGTCCGCAGACCCGCCGGTCAGACAGGCCCCATGTGGCCCGCGTTGGGCGCTAAAGCAGTTGGACCGGGAGCTGCTCCTGGAAGCCGCCATCGTGCAGGCCTGGGTGATACCACCGGTCAGGCCTGCCGACATCGACGATGAGGCTAAGTGGCTCCAGGACGCCATGTCCAGGATTTGTGACGTGGCGATGCCCCGGATCCGGTCGAGGCAGCAAAAGCGCCAGGTGTACTGGTGGTCGCAAGAGCTTGCGGGGTTACGCAAGGCGTGCACTGCTGCGCGACGCCGGTACACTAGGCACCGCAGGCGCCGCATCCGTCCTCCGAATGCGGAGGCGAGAGAGGCGGAGTTGTACGAGGGATACAGGGCGGCCAAGGCCACCCTCAAGGCGGAGATATTGCGGGCCAAGGAGGAGGCCCGCCGAGAGATGCTGGGGACTCTGAACAGAGATCCGTGGGGACGCCCGTACCGGATGGTACGCGACAAGCTTCGCGCTTGGGCTCCCCCGCTCACTCAGAGTCTCCGGCCAGAAGTCTTAGAGGAGGTGATTGGCACCCTGTTCCCCCGACTGTGGAGGGGCTTCACCCCTCCGTATATGACTCCGCCCCCTGCGGTGCCCGACGCGGGCTACAGCGACGACGACGATGACATCGTCCCAGAAGTGACCGAGGCAGAATTGAGAGCGGCGGTGCGCCGGATGGGCGCCAAGAACACCGCCCCAGGACCCGACGGCTTGCATGGCAAGGCATGGGTCCTGGCCTCAGAGGCTCTCGGACCTCGATTGATTGGTCTCTACAGCGCATGCTTGGAGAGAGGCCAGTTCCCGCTTCTCTGGAAAGCGGGTAAACTGGTCCTCGTGCGGAAGACGGGGCGCCCTGCGGACTCTCCGTCCGCATACCGGCCCATAGTGCTGCTCGACGAGGTGGGGAAAGTGTTCGAAAGAATAATTTCGAACCGCCTCGTCGCGCACCTGACGGACATTGGGCCGGACCTTTCGGACGGCCAGTTCGGCTTCCGCAGAGGGCGCTCCACGGTGGACGCCATCATGCGCGTTAGGGACCTCACGACGGGGACCGCAGTATCCAGGGGTAAGGTCGTAGTGGCGGTGTCTTTGGACATCGCCAACGCCTTCAACTCCCTGCCCTGGAGCTGCATCTTGGAGGCACTCCGATATCATCGGGTGCCTACCTACCTCCGTCGTGTAATCGAGGCCTACCTGACGGACAGGTCCGTCAGCTACCCCGGTCACAGGGGCGAGTGGAACCGGCGAGATATGTCACGCGGTGTTCCACAGGGTTCGGTTCTGGGGCCGCTCCTGTGGAACATCGGTTATGACTGGGTGCTGCGCACCGACCTCCCGAACGGCGTTAGCACAATATGCTACGCCGACGACACGCTGGTGCTAGCGCACGGGAGGTCGCACCAGGCGGCGGCCGACTCAATGGCGACAGCGGTTGCGACAGTCGTTGAGAGAATCCGGCAGTTGGGACTCGAGGTGGCGCTCCACAAGTCCGAGGCCATGTGTTTTCATGGCCGCGGGAACGCGCCACCTCCGGGTGGGTCCCAAATAACGGCGGGAGGAGTTACCATCGGCGTCGAGACGACGATGAGGTACCTAGGACTCGTCCTCGACAGTCGGTGGAACTTCATTGAACATTTCCGACGTTTGGCTCCAAAGTTGGAGAGGGCGGGGGCGGCGTTTAAGCGCATCCTCCCCAACCTCGGGGGGCCAAACGCCTCCTGCCGGAGGTTATACGCCGGGGTCGTGCGGTCCATGGCCCTCTACGGCGCCCCTGTTTGGGCGCCGAACATGCTGCGGCGTCCCGCTCGGACGCTGCTCATGTCACAGAGGGTCATGGCGATCCGTATGATCCGCGGATACCGCACGATCTCTGGGGAGTCGGCGAACCTCCTTGCCGGATTACCGCCGTGGGATCTGGAGGCGAAGGTGCTCGCGCGCGTGTACAGCATGCGCGCGGAGGCACGTCGCCGGGGCGAAACCCCGCTGCCGCGCCAGATAGGTGCGTGGCGGGATGAGCTCCGGCGCGATCTCATGGCGGAATGGCAGCAGCGACTGTCGCAACTGAGGGCTGGGCTCGCTGCCATCGCAGCGGTAAGTCCCCTCTTTGAGGAGTGGCTTGAGAGACGCTACGGCGTCCTCACCTACCGCCTGACGCAGGTCCTCACCGGACATGGAAGTTTCGGGAGGTACCTGTGTCTGATGGGGCGGGAGGAAACGTCCGGGTGTCATCACTGCGAGGACCGCCCTGAGGACACGGTGGAACACACTGTCGCGGAATGCCCTGCGTGGGCTGAGCACCGCCGTGTCCTCAGGGAAGTGATCGGCGATGGCGACCTCTCGCGTCCGGGCCTAGTGCAGGCCATGATGCGGAGCGAGGGGGACTGGGAAGCCGTCTCCTCCTTTTGCGAAGCAGTCATGCTAGCTAAGGAGGAGGCGGGACGCGTGAGGCAGCGAAGCGCTGCCTCCTCGCAACCCAGCCATCACGAAGGGCACACCGGGCGTCGGGGATCGCGGGACGATCTCCGGCCACCGTAAGCGCGGGCCTGCGGACGGCGAGCATGGGTGGCTCCCCGTCCGACCAGAAACAGACCCGAGCGTACGGCGCGTCGCGTTCCGCGCGCGCCTCAAAGAGCCATCAGACCACCACAGATGGGGCCCAATAGGGCCGATGCCGATTCGGAGTCGCGGAGAACCTAACGGGTAACCGGGGCTCCGGCTCGACGTGCAGGAGAAGGAACGGGGTGGTTTTTAGTCAGTAAGAGTCTGACACTCCCTCCCGCCTCACCCAGGCGCGAGCAGTCATTCGATGATTTTCCCCCCTTAAAAAAAAAAAAAAAAAAAAAATGCTATTTGTCACGAATGGGGCACCTCAACCAAAGTGATCCATGGCTTCACAACAAACCGGCGTGAAACAACGCCAGCGTTGTCTTTTGCCCTGTGAATAAACTTACTGAAGGAGTTGCGGCTTTCCATGGACGGTACTAATTCGTCGATTGCTAATCAAATGATAAAGAAACCAAGGTCTTATTTTGAATAGGTAGCCTACGCAAAACTTAAATAGAAACCAAAGTCTAGACTTTTATTGACATGGCTACAAATGAATTCTTTTCTTTACTAGTGTTACCAAAGTCTCTTGTCTTTCAGAGTTCGTCAGCCGAAAACAATCCGAAATCTTTTAGACAGATTTTATCCATTGTTTTTTTCTTATTTATTATACTTAAATCTCGAAGGCAAACGCATATTTAAGGAGAAAAGTCTTCCAATAAAATAGGTTTCAGCTGTACCCATTCAATGTTTCGGTAACCATTACAATAAAAGCGACCATTCATCCCTTTACGATGGACTTTTGTTTCCACTTCAGATAACATGAAAAGAAAAAGTTCTTTTATACGGACTTGTGTATGTATGTAGTGAAAATCCGATCTTTGATTGTGTCATGCACATAAGAAGGAATATTAATTATGAACGAACAAGCAATGTAAATTACTGCTAATTCTGTATCTGCTTTCGTTTCTCATTACGTATTATTATTTTTGTTCATCTGAAAATACATAATAACATTGCTCTCGATATTTTTAAAATCTAATAAAATTATTTAGTAATCTCATTACCATTACGAAGAATGAAATGTGGACGTGTTAATTTTAAAACCACTGTTGTTTACGTTACTAAACGGAATGAGACAATTAGGTTTTCCCAAAACCCAAATTCTTGGAAAAATATGAAACAATGTATCGGCCGTTTAAAACAATCCACGTAAAAAGATTAAAATCATTGGTTTAATGTCAACACCCTGGGACAATCTACTGCTTTCCTCTAGAACTCCTCTACATACAAAGGTTTGCACTAATCTCTATGTAGATGGGTTGAAATATAACACTACATTTTCATTAAAACTCAATTCCTCGAAACAAATACAGTGTTCAATTAAAGGAAATAATAATAGAATACTTAAGCAAATAGCTAACTATTCGACCCTCGCTTGATTCATAGTAGGTAGATGGCTAATTTGTATGTGTAGAAATCTCACACTAAGGATCTGTATAGACAGGACGTTGGCTCCACAGAGGAATTTTTCCAATAACGTCACCCACGTTTATCATGAAATTAATAAGTAATGCTACTCGCGACCTGGTCAGTAGCAGCCAGTTGCTCAGCCACAGCGCTAACTATACAGTAAATTTTAACTGACTTGATTGATCTACATCACGTGGTATTCTTAGTCATCTTTAAGTTATTCGATACAATTTTTAAGATGTCAATTTTGACAAAAATGTAATTCATGATGCAGCTAAGTCAAATTGGTGGAAATTTTTGACAATACCGAATAGATTTTTATGTTCAGCCGATACAAGTTATTCACTTCTTTCAGTCTGTACAGGCCCTAAGTAATTTCGCTCAGAGCTTTCATCCGACGATCTCGTTCGCCAGACATTCCAATGAGTTGTAGTTCTATGTGCACAGGTAAAATCAATATTGTTACACTCCTTTGCATGTGTGTGTAGGTACAGATAACAACACATGAAAGTATACAAACGTCCTATAGGTTTTCAACCCTTTTACATTGCAATTAAGTTGAAAATTTAATACAGGGGTTTGGTGGGAGTTTGGGTGAGTTTGATGTGCATGTGTTTGGCTAAATAAACTCATCGTCTCGGAGTGCATTGTAATGCAAACATTTTGGTAGACCAGCGACGTACGTAGCTGGAAACTACTCGAAATAACTAGACTTACTCTCCGAATGAGATATATTTACATTGGGAGAGATTGGACGATTTTCCAATAGTTGAAGGAATTCTACGGAATTTGATTATTTTGTAAAAATGTAAGAACCTATAGCTATGTTGTAAAGATAATGAGGAAAATATCAAGTTATGATAAGTCTATTAAAATTTCAAAACCCTCGTTGTTTTATTAATTTTATAAAATAAATAGCAACATAATTTTTCGCTCATTTTGCTGCTTAAATATAACCCATTCCCAGTGGATTTTCCACATAAAAATTGAAAAAAGGATTTCATTAAAATAACGCTACAACAATTCATAAAGGAGGAAATAATATAAGGACAACAAAAAGCATTCTTTAAAGAAATCTTAACCAACAAAATTGCTTTAAATATTTAAACTCGTTTTCTTGAATAAACTTTAGACGGAAGTGTTTTAAGGAAAACTGAAAAAGTAAAGGACAATGTTCAGTATACAAATTGCATATTTTGTGTACTGGCGTGCCAAGCTGATCCACGTAGTCCTTCCTGTCGTTAGATTTTTAACTTTAGTATTTTGACGTAAGGTCGAAAATCCAATGAAAAAATTTAATAGACTGGAGTAGCTTGACCTGCAGCTGGCATCTGTACTAACGCCCTATTTGCCAACCATGATAATTGTGCAGGAAATGAGCTTAGGAGCAAAGAAATAAGGGAAGCATGAGATTTTGACGTTTTACATTTCTCTTCCTGTTTGAGAATTTTTTATTTGTAAAGTTTTGTACTCTTGTGAACGCTTTAAACCATTTGCAGCTAAGGTTTAAAAAGAGAGAGCTTAACACAACAAGAGTACTTCAGACCCCGCCTTCAGTTTAAAGGAACTGTAATCCCTTGTGTTTTTTAAAAGTTTTCATTTCATTTCACCTTTTTGTGTAAGATTAATAATACAGTGATCCTGCTCGGAGGGTAAGAAACTATTCGTAAGTCGCGAGTGGGCCAGGGATGCAGGAGGCTTCGGCTGGAGCAGATGATCTGAGTAGAAAGCGGTGGTAGTTTCTTAACCCTTCAGCCACTCACATTCTCGTTGCCCCTATGTTGCTATATCTAGCAACCATTCCCGGGGCCCGGTCGGTGAGTTGGCGAGTCTCCGCCTGCCATTTTTACGTGTAAAAATTACATTGTTTCGGCAGGTGCCATAGTCATCCATAGTTCCCAATTTACCAGTCCACAGCAACCCATCCATAGCCCTACCATTTTTTTTCCATTATTCACAATAGTCCTACACTAACCGGGGACTGTCCTTGGGTGCATTTCCATAGTGCATACAGGGATAGTCGTCGGTTTGTGTGTCTCCATTACATTTAGATTAAAGTTGTCTAAAGGGCCTCTGCGCAGTTGGCTTCGGCCCCTCGTACGCCTCCCAAATGACCGGGACCCTGTGGTCCCGTGAATGGTAAAGACATACATAATAATAATAATAATATTTATTCAGAAAGGTGGTTACAGTTTACTGTTTCACATTATGACTTATACTTATAACAGTTATTCTACAACTGACAGAACGAGCATCCGCGACCGGACTAGGCGTGAGCCTGTATCTCGGCACGCGGCGCCCAATTCCCGCCTTAATAAATAGCCAAAAAAAAGTACTTACAATAACAAACGTTTAAGAGTATCACAAAGACCAGTTAAAAATAAAATTACATACCGCATTAAAAAGAAAGTAAGATTAAAATTTAAGAGTAAAATTTTTGTGTAAGATTTTCTCTAAAGCGACACCCGCGGCTTCGCTCGCGTCACAAAAGGATAAAAAGTAGCCTATGTGACATATACCAATACACACAGCGCCATCTATACCAATACTTTTGTATTCCCTCGGGAATATCAAATTTTTCCGGAATAAAAAGTACCCTATAATTTAATCCGGACTTCTAACATTACGTCTGCAAAAAATCAAAGCAATCGGTTTAGTAGTTACGGCGTGAAAGTCGAACAAACATACAAACTCATATTCCGATTTATAATATTATTTCCGATTTCCGATATACATATAGAGGTATATAGTAAGGAAGTAAGGATAAATAATAAAGATTTTTAACTTCAAAAAAAGGAGGTTCTCATATTTACCTTTAAGTATCTATGCATGTAAGGTATATTTGTGCGCGATTATCTCGCGGTTGGATGAACCAATTTTGATGGGGTTTTTAGAAAAGTGTCTGTTAGGTACACTTAGGGGAAAGATTTTAGTACATTATTAATTAACTGACTACAAAAAAGAGGGGATTGAAGTAAGTTTTTTTAAACGCAGTTTATAAAGTATATATTATGTGATGTTTATATACTTAGATATAAACTTTTATTCAAAAACAATACTGTTAAAATGAATATTTTAGTTTATAAATTTGTAAATAGTTTTCCAACTGCTTTTATTGGCCGAGTGGTCGCAAGTACGACTGCTGGGGAATGGGTCTCGGGTCTCCCAGGTCAGGTAAAGTATTACTGGGTTTTCTAAAAAAATCTCAGTAGAGTAGTAGTCTCATATGGCAATAGATTGCCATATTACATGGCACCCCTATTACATGGGACCCATAACATAAATAGTGAAAAGTGGGTGTTACATTACAATGTAACACCCACTTTAGAGGTCCTCATTACGGCACTACAGGTAATACAGGTAAAGTATTACTGGGTTTTCTAAAAACATCTCAGTAGAGTAGTAGTCTCATATGGCAATAGATTGCCATATTACATGGCACCCCTATTACATGGGACCCATAACATAAATAGTGAAAAGTGGGTGTTACATTACAATGTAACACCCACTTTAGAGGTCCTCATGTGTACAGTGTGTACAGTGGCATTAAGTGCCGTAATGAGGACCTCTGCCTATCCCTTCGGGGATAAAAGGCGGGATGTTATCTTATGTTAGTATTCCAAATATCACACTTGGAACTTTATGAACGTTCATAGACCCTAGAGTCTAGCAGTAACTAGTTATATTAAGTCTTCTACGAGTAACTAACATAACCTTACTATTTCGAAGTTAGAACTATAACTAATTGCGTTTGCGCCATTGTTTTGAAAGTTGTTGAAGTATAGCAAACTATTGCTTGTGTACAAAGTAAACTATGAGGGTAGTACTAGTTAGTTCGTTCATAATAATATGGAATTAAATATCTTGGCCAATAAGCAAGGATCTTTTCATTGTTCGAGTTAGAAAACGTAACGTTAAATGTTGATCCCGATTACAAATTTTCAGACTACGTGTCTCTAATTTAGTAATCGAGACCCTTAATAATAGCCGATCATCTAAAACATATTGATTATGTACATACATTCATTTATAAAAGCATTAGGTTAGACACGAAGACGTTTTGTGTAAAAATTCATATCATGAAAGACATTTAAACATAAATATCTAAATATGAAAGATATTTATGTTTGAATATCTTTATTTATGTTTAAATTACATTTAAAAAAGCCAACGTCGACGTCCCTTTTTTTGTAATCGGTTAATTAATATACCAAAAAATTCTCCTAAGTGTGACTATAAATTTTTCTTAAAAAAAAATAAGTGCGTACCTAATTGTCACTCGCTTGTACAATCAATGATTTAATAAAAAATACCTAATATTTAAATTCCAAGGCGTCTTCAAAATAATAGGTCGATATTTCAATAAGACTTCCTTTACAGACAGCCATATAAAAGTGTCCGATGCAGTGTTTATTAATTTATCGATTAATTTCCTCGGCTGCGCTAACCATGACTGCGTTTCAATACATTATACCGCATTATTCTAACGAGAATGAAAATGTTAATTACATTATTACGTAGTTCTCTCACGACGGCTTCACGAGATAATGTAGATTTAGATGCACTGTCTGCGTGTTCAACCAGTAATAATTACGTACATTGTTATGTCAGTTATGGCCGCTCCCGACCTAGGTACAATTAGATACCTAATACGTTTAAACACATCACGTTTCTATTCTCCCAAGACTAAGCAGAAATGGAACACCTCTTGTATTATTCTACAAGGCGGATATTACCGGTATTGCTTTATTTCATTACAATAACAGTTTTATGTAGCTCGGAGATATTTTTCTAGAGTAAATGCCCAAGTTTGTACAGGAAATCTCATCTTATAAAAAGTCTTAGTGAAAATTCGATAGAATTGTGAGTGGTGTAACAATGTTACAAACTTTTAAAGGAAGAAAGGGAAGTTTTGTTCAATTATAAAGGTGTTCAACTTGTTCAGGTTTGTCACGTGGAAGTATACAAGGGTGCCGAAGCAATTTCCAATGGCATTATGTGTTTAACACTGTTTGTTCGTTACGTCGATTTTCTGGCCTTTTCCTATCAACACTGGTTTTGAGTCAATAACACGGAAAACTGTTTGCTTTATACGAACCATTGGCTTGTAACATAAGTCACTTATATTGAATTTGGAACTGTGCTTGGTTTTCGGTATTATCAGTGATATAATATAATAAAACGAGGTTTTATTTTCTGATGATTGGAAAATAATCAGGCATTTTGAAATCTCATAGCAAAGGTACTTAATCCGGACTTATGTTCATTCAGACTTTACTTACAAGATAAGTTAGTTCAAAAGTAGATTTAGAAACACAGCTACATGTTATACGAGTCGCAACGTCTTTTTTTTTTTTTTTTTTAAGGGGTGAAAATCATCGAATGACTGCTCCCGCCTGGGTGAGGCGGAAGGGAGTGTCAGACTCTTACTGACTAAAAACCACCCCGTTCCTTCTCCTGCACGTCGAGCCGGAGCCCCGGTTACCCGTTAGGTTCTCCGCGACTCCGAATCGGCATCGGCCCTATTGGGCCCCATCTGTGGTGGTCTGATGGCTCTTTGAGGCGCGCGCGGAACGCGACGCGCCATACGCTCGGGTCTGTTTCTGGTCGGACGGGGAGCCACCCATGCTCGCCGTCCGCAGGCCCGCGCTTACGGTGGCCGGAGATCGTCTCGCGATCCCCGACGCCCGGTGTGTCCTTCGCGATGGCTGGGTTGCGAGGAGGCAGCGCTTCGCTGCCTCACGCGTCCCGCCTCCTCCTTAGCTAGCATGACTGCTTCGCAAAAGGAGGAGACGGCATCCCAATCCCTCTCGCTCCGCATCATGGCCTGCACTAGGCCCGGACGCGAGAGGTCGCCATCGCCGATCACTTCCCTGAGGGCACGGCGGTGCTCAGCCCACGCAGGGCATTCTCCCACTGTGTGTTCCACCGTGTCCTCAGGGCGGTCCTCGCAGTGATGACACCCGGGCGTTTCCTCCCGCCCCATCAGACACAGGTACCTCCCGAAACTTCCATGTCCGGTGAGGACCTGCGTCAGGCGGTAGGTGAGGACGCCGTAGCGTCTCTCAAGCCACTCCTCAAAGAGCCCAGCCCCCGGTTGCGACAGTCGTTGCTGCCATTCCGCCATGAGATCGCGCCGGAGCTCATCCCGCCACGCACTTATTTGGCGCGGCAGCGGAGTTTCGCCCCGGCGACGTGCCTCCGCGCGCATGTTATACACGCGCGCGAGCACCTTCGCCTCCAGATCCCACGGCGGTAATCCGGCAAGGAGGTTCGTCGACTCCCCAGAGATCGTGCGGTATCCGCGGAGAGTCGCAACGTCTAGGTACCCCCTAAAGGTCAAAAGACTACTCGAATTTAGAGACGATCAATTCATTAATGCACTGAACCGTGGCTGTACCGTAATGTCGGCTGCGCTCTGAAATAATAATAGGGAGGGTTTAAGCTATACCCAACAGCACTTAGGTAAACAATATGTAACGTACCTACATGATCTAAAATGTAATAAGGTTTTTAATATAAAGAGCGCTAAGCGTTTTACTGTGGAGAAAATGGGGAAAATATGTATGAGAGAAATTATAGAGATATCACGTTCTTTTTGAATTACGGTTGGCGCGGTGGTTGGGCTGCCATGCAACGTGTAGCCGGTTCGATACCCGAACGGAACAACTCTTGGCGTGATCCATCAATTGTTGTTCCGGGATGTCATGTGTATGTGAAATTGTGTATTTGGAAACGAACACACAGGAGAAAATTCTAGTGTGAACCTAATTTAAAAAAAATATTAGATACTTGGTAATGTTATTAGACCCTAATTATCACTATTTAAAGACTAAAATAGCATGGTAGCTAGTCTAGTCTAATACATTCAGCATGGGTGGGTGTTCATTTATATGTTCTGTGGTATTACCACCACCTCATCAAAGTTAATAAGCACATACACTATTATATTACGGCAATCCAATCAATCCTGAGTTTTAAGGCAAAGCATTTTCATAGATACCTACTCTGCTTACTTTCATAGATACATTTGAGATACCGCTGCTGTTCATTGTCAGACTTTTATAACCTAGATAGAATCTTATTACAACGGAATAGAAACTGTCTTTTTTTATTGTGCGTGTTAAAATCTAACGTTTAGTTGACATATTTTTACTTTAACTATTTCAGTACTAATGCAACATTAGGTTTTAGTATGACTTACGTGTGCCATCGAAGCGAGTAGCGATGGTATCGAGGAAGGTGTTCTGGGGCGCGAGCAGCCCCTTGCGCACGGGCATCCCCCCGCACCGCGCACCCCGCGCTCACCCCCCTCCACCTGCAACAATCAAAAAAGACAATATTAAAATCTTTATTGTGGGTACACAAGTTTTTTAGTTTATAAGTTGGTTTTCTGATTAATTTTGTTGTGGAATTTAAAACTGTTTGATTAGTCTTATATTGAATTTCAAACGTACCGAAGATTCCAGTAGGTCTCAAAAGTAATTAAACAAGACCTAGGTATTCTTCAAAAGTTAATATCCTAAATCCTGTCTAAAACTTTCTTAGTCAAATCCAAAGATTTTAATGCATAATGTTCTTATAACGAGATTGAGCCTTAATAATTTAAATTATTTCCGTTCTTATATAGTTCCGTACTTAATACAATAATTTATCTTCTACATTTCGTCGACTTTAGCAGTTTCAGAGTTTAAGATTGCCGAAATATTGAGTTCTGTAACTTTACTCCAGTATCGGCCTTTAAGTTAGAAAAAATTGTTCGCCAAACTCCTTTATAAAGTTTTGATTGAAATTGTTTTGATTAACTACCACCATCGACCAATTAATAACAACATTCAGATTTATACTGTTTAAATACTCGATTATTAGGATTAAAAGATTGAGGAAATAGGAAATAAAGCGAATATAGGATATTGACAAGATCAAAAAGTCTCACAATTTTTATAAAAGAAACCAATAGCTACTTAGTACAGTAAAGCACACACACACATGGGAACTTAGCAGCTAGACAAACATCCTCGTCAAAAAAATCTTAAGCCGTAGGATTGCAAAGCGAAAATGTAATTAAAAGTAGCAGACTTCCGAAGAGAAGTTTCAACTACAGGATCATTTTTAGTCGTTCATATGAATAGGTAATGTTTGCTATTGAAGCAGAGATATTGAGTTCCACGGTCCGTGGTCCAATGCGTAGGTACTCTGCAGGTTATAAAGCGGGCCACTATATAAAAGCTATTTGTATCCAGTCGACCAATAGCGAAGAGATTTTTCATGTCTTGTATTTTACTCGCAACATTTTCCACAGTTGCTGTTCCGCAGATTGATGATTCCGAGGGTTTTGGCCATTTACTATTCACAAAGAGAACGTTGTCTGTTAATGTTGTGGGCTTATGTTAAAGGTATCTTTAAAAGCTATTCACAAATATTTTCCATATAATGCTGGCGTCGTTTTACTTCTAACGCATAATTTATTTTCTTTCTTAAATTGTTAGTACGTTCAAACAGATCTTCTCGTAATGACAGGGTACAAGTTACGTCGATCGGCTGAAGGACTGTAATTACGAGAGTTAGCTTTTGTTAAAAATGCACAATTGTACCTTTTTCGTTCGTACTTAGCCTCGACTCAAAGTATTCATTAAAGGCGAATTTCAAAAAGCTACAGAACAAAAGCTTAATGAGAACAATCACCCTCTCTCGGATTGAGATCCGACGAAATTTCAACGTGTATAAAGCGATTTTGTCATATCCCAGCGATCGTAGACGTGTATTATGTAAATTAGGGTTAAATTAATTTTGTCATTTACTCTCAGGGAGGCATTAATTATTGTCTAATGGGAGTGTTAGGCATAAATAACACATATCCCAGTAACGACTCGTATTTAAGTACCTTTAGTACTATGTCGGTGAATTCAAAAGGAACGAAATTTTGTGGACTTTACTGTTCTTTTAAAGGGGAAAGGCCACCAATTTTCGTTTTCAAGAATCAGAAAAACAAACAATCAGCTCGACGTAAGTCAAAAAGTAACCGTACTCTTACTAATGAGTACGCGCCCGCCGTTCGCGGAAAGCTCTCCGAAAGATGGCGCAGGGGAAACTAATATCTGTCGAATAAAGGCGACGCGACGCCAGAGCCCTGTACCGACGTAAGGCGATACTGACGAATAATTCCTTTTAAAATAGAATACCAGTAAAGTTTTTGTAGAACGACAGCAATCTCAAAAGCGCCATGGGCCTAAACAAACAACTGTCACTGTCCGTAACGCGTTGACACTTCCCGATGTCACATTGACACATCGCCTAATTCGGCCCAAACTTGTCCGGTCTTTAATTGATGGATTCCGCACACAAATACCTACCCCCACAGTGTATGTGAGTTGTGTAAATAAACATTACAGAGTAATAACTGGTATTTACACGCGTAACACAAATAAATGATGCCAATGTACATCGTTGTGTTTAGTTTGTAAATCTGCTGACTTAATGGCTGTGTTATAATATCAACGCATTTTACTTCAAATGGACATGGATTGTCTCATATTTTCTGTTACGCTTGGTAGCCGTGAGCCATAGGGTTGGGCATTTCCTTCCTTCTGAGTAAGCATAAATCAGAATGGAATCCGATATAAAATTGTCCTTTCCGCAATTTTCATGGTGAAAATGCGTTTGTTAGCATCTTTGTTCAAGAGAAAAATGAAGCTTTTAAAATAAAGTGGCTGTTGGCTACACTCCACCGCCCGCTGCGCCGGTAACGAAGACCTATTGTTAACAAATAAGACCAAAGATTAAATTCCCAATAACGATGCAATTATTTATTCTTTTCTTTAGATATTATCTCTTTTTTGCTTTATATTAAGACAATTGAATGTAAAGAAAGGATTTATTTCAGGTAGCACTACATCATATCTTTCCCGACTTAGCATAATTCTTGTTTACAATTATTTACTTACGCTCATTTCTTAAGAGCTTCCTGATATTTCTTAAGACAACAAAACATTCATAAATGATAAAGGAAGACAGCTGGATAAACATTCATTTTGCTATAAAACGAAGTAATTGCTTTGATTCAAGGATTTATACAGTGAAATTGATTTTCTTGGGCAGGGATATTTTATGAATATCTCTTTAATTGCTTGTCCCAGCTCGACGCCTGATATTTCGCCTAATTTTATTAGTGTCTGAAAAAGTCTTATAATGTACTGATTTTTAGATATTGATACTGTCCTGCTCACGGCATAATTAACGGCGTGGCGTAGTCTTTTATTTTAGGTATAAGGTATTAATTTAATGAGCTTAACATTTTATATTATTTTCTTATTACTGATACTTTAACGTTCCCAACTAGAGCAGAGTATTGTTAAAAAATGTTTGCTTTATAAGCTTTTATAACACAAACTTCTTCCCAAACTTACAGACGGAAACACGACACATGTTAACATTAATAACATCTGTTTACGAATCTGTCAAACATGCGACGCAGGAAGAAAGCTAGCCGTACTTAAATAACATTAATATGGAAACTTATGACATAAATGGGATATAAGAAACCATTCACGATTCATGGACATCCATTCAGTGAATATGGTAAGTACATGAATTTTATTACATTGGAGAAAGATATAGTAGGTAAAAATTGTGTGAAAGAAAGATATAATAGGTAAAAAAGGTGACTGCCTCGTTGGTCAAGTGGTCGTAAGTGCGACTGCCGGGCAAGGGGTCTCGGGTTCGATTCCCGGGTCGGGCAAAGTATTACTGGGGTTTTATAAATATCCTCAGTATTAGCACGGAGTCTGGAATTGTGCTCGGTATATGGCAAGAGGCTCACCCCCTATTACATGGGACTCATAACATAAATAGTGAAAAGTGGGTGTTACATTGTACAGTGGTATAATGTGCACCTCTGCCTACCCCTACGGGGATAAAAGGCGTGATGTTATGTTATAATAGGTAAAAAGTTTTACAGTTGCACATTGAATTATAAGAATTTTGTTAAAAATAACACACACTTCTTTACCTAAGAATCACATAATCCTTTCGAGAAAAATAGCTGCTCATTAATAAGGACCCTAGTGTGACTTGTAATTAGTAGAGCTTCAAATACTATACCATGACAATTCTTTTTACACAAAAACACGTTTCTTCGTTGTGATTGATATATTTCGTTATACATAAGTATTTCCAGAAATTTGGTCGTTATTGGTAAAAGCTGCGTTGCTGTTCTTAGTAAATCTTATATGTCTAATTAAAGCACCATTTAAGGTGACCCATAAAAGTTAGTGAGCGCGTTAGAATACTGCTGCAGTCTTCCTACTTCACCATAAACTTTTTATGTTTCATAAATATTGTGGCAGTAAATATGAATTAATGGTTTTCTGAGGTTGTATTATGCCCTATCGCCTTCCATATTCTTTTGGTCAACGTAAACAAGATAATATGTTGGGTTTGTTGGACGAATTTAAGTCTGCAGATAAGTCGTTTACAGTGTCTGCTAAAATTTATTATTGTTGTTAAATTGGAGCATTTTTGGATTTATAGCATTCTGGCCTCGATGGTCCTGTGGTCGGAAATTGTCGGCCTCTTGGGATGTTTAGCTCTAGGGTTGTACGTTAATGGAAAACACTTAACTTGGAACTAATATTGACTGGATATGAACATTGAACTTCATTACTATCCTTGTCCTTTCTTTCACGTCAAATTTGTATATTGTAGAGGTATAGAAAAGTATTTATCTAATAACATATACTTAAAACGACACTTGAACACTGATTGTATTTTACACAATGCGTCAGTGAAATGCTTCATAATACCGTAATTAAATTGAAGTACATACTTCGTTGCCTATCAGATATTACTTTCATTAATTATAATGATATTGTTACATACCTTTATGGGCGAAAATTAAC
Organism: Spodoptera picta; assembly: GCA_038387885.1. Classification (NCBI taxonomy): domain Eukaryota; kingdom Metazoa; phylum Arthropoda; class Insecta; order Lepidoptera; family Noctuidae; genus Spodoptera; species Spodoptera picta. Next base: position 6,429 of record JAZHFQ010000425.1, on the reverse strand, counting down.
GTAAAACGATTTATTATTTTAAATTCAGTTATGTGAACAGTTTCAAGTTATACCAGTTACAGTTCAGTTATTTATGTTAGTTTAAAACATGGTTTTCTTGCTTATTCGTCTTTGTAGAAATGTACGCTTTGAAACGAATGAACAGTTACATTAATTCACGAAATGCTTCTGACTTTCAAATGGCATGGTAGTGGAAGTACTAGGTAATAATTATGTACTATGCAGGTGTATATATTATCTGTACTTCATTTTACTAATAGGAAAGACTTCAGTGTTTTCATTGAGAAGCTTCCAAGCTACTTTTTTTAAGCAATCGTCTTAATTTTTTCAGTGGGTATCATAAATAACTTTTTATACCGATGCTGCTATAGAATTAGGACCTGGTCAATATCGGGATCTCACAAAAAGATGCAGGTGAAAAACTTGTTATTCATATAATATAACTCAATAGGAACTCATTCACGAATGTTTATTGGCAAACAATTGCTGTTGCAGTCTATTACTTCTGTATGGCACTTCGGGGATCCTCTTCTATTACACTAATATTGTTATTTTTGTTTTCCTTATCCTATTGCCTAATCTATTTTATAAACATTGGCACATTACATAACATAAATAACGATTTCTAGTGATATCATCCTTCATGTAATCATCATTCTTTATTGTATCCTCAATTTTTGCCGTTTTATAGCCTTTTTCCTCAAGATTTTCCCTTACGACTGGATCTTCATTTTCCCCATCACAATTTTTGAAATTCGCATAACTTCTAAGTCGTTGCCGCTTCAATCATATTTTATATACGCTTCAAATAAATTATAAAATTTCAAAGCTATCGATAATTAATAAATGAGAATTGGATAAGTATTTCTTTCTGGTATCGATACTCGAGAATTAACGGTTGACGGCCAAGAGGCTATTAAAATATATGAATAACAAGTCAGACCCCATTCAAGCTATATACAACTCTATATAGTATAAATGAGTTTGAGAATATTTGTAAAGAACCGTTTGATTTAAGTACATAATTGCTACGATTCTCCCTCGTAGAAAAATCTTCCACCGCAATCAATGATTGCTTCTCATGTTGTGTGATTTATAGATTTCAGAAATATTGATCAAAATGTATAGTTTTGTTCATTTCATTTTTTTCTCTTTCTAATATGGCCGTATAAAAAGTGCTACTAAATTTTTACACACTTAATTACTTTCAGAATGGAAGTGCAGTCTTGAAGTTACCTAAAGTTGTTTTATTACAGGTGTATTTAATTGTCCTTCTCTTTTTTAATATTGTATTTTTTGTATCTGTATGCGTGCCTACTGTCGAATAAATGTTTTTTCTTTCTTTCTATGTCTTGTGGATCATAGTAAAAATCGAGGAAATCCATATTCACTCTCATATTCTTGGATATCAATATAAACTAATATACTACTATGCAAACACTATTTAGAACTCATGCCACAAAATACAACGACCAGAAAAGAGGACCAAAACCAGGACGCGGTTTTGTTAGAACTACTATCAATACATCAAGCCAACTAAAACGGGCTTGGCGGAAAATTGCTTTCGATAATGGAAAAACTTGTACAATATATAAAATGTCCGTGACTTCATTAATTTAAACTATCTATTTGACTATTTTAATAACTGTATTCAACTTGATTTTTGTAAAGGAATATAATCGGCATTGCGTTACCATCAGTGGCGTGCACAGGTTTTCGAGACAGGGTAGGCAATTAAATATCGTATGATTAAACCCCTCCCCCCCGGTCATACAATGACAATCATACTCACACAAGACAGGTACATGTACAGAATACATTTTGAAAAGTGCGTTCAAGAATATTGTGGTTTATTCTGTCGCCAAATTACATACATTGACATCTCGCGTATTTTTTGTGAACTACTTCATCAGCTATGGAATAAGCCAACAAAACTTACAAATAATTGAACATCTATTAATTATACTAATAATGAAGCATAAATTTGATGAACCAAATTCAATTATCGAATTGCTAGATAATCAATTCAAAATCATAATATATTACGAATTTAAGAACGTAGGTACCTACCAACAAACAAAACAATAACAAGCGCGGCCGGCTGTGGCCGAGCCGAGTATTTATAAGCGGTACATTTGTTATTACATTACATAATTATTAATAATAAATAAATATGTAAATCAGTACAACCCGAAGTCTAAGTTGATATTTTTAAGAATTATCAAACAAGAAAATCAATAAAAGATCCATTAAAGTACATAATATTTACATTACCTACTTTTGACTTGGGTCAATTCTCGTAACTTGAGTACTGCCTATGGTCATTACCTGAATCTAGTCGTTGTAGGACACATTTTTGCGAAAACTTACTGTTTTTAACTTTCAACAAACACAAAAAATTATCTATTATCAACACAAACTTCACAATCGAATAATATAGGTACTTGTACTAGACACTGATAAACAAATACACTATTTGAAAAACCTACACATACATTTAACTACTTCTACACATATTTATGCAACTTTATGTTTAAAACTAATTCCTTATAATTTAAACGAAAACATAAACAAAGCGATCGCACATCACATGAAAACAATATGGCCGAAAACATTGGAAATGAATGAACCCATCGTAGTCAATTGAGTGTTTATTATAAAAAAAATATAGCTTTAACATTAAGGCAACCCAGTGTTTAATTATAAAAAAACAAAACGTTAATTTACATAAGTCAAATGGAATTCCGTCATTGTCTTATTATTATTTTCCAATAAGAAACATTCGTTGATAACAATTTGAAACTTTGAGTAGCGGCAACTTGACGTCCTTTTAACTTTTAAAATAATAAAGTCAACTCCTCGTTTAAAGTTTCTATAAACCGACAACGCGTAAAAATGTTAAGATTTAATTAAAATACCTGAAACATATTTTTTTAGTATGCATAATTATAAAAAGACATTCGCATTATATCGAACGTGTTCAGAAGTTTAACAAAAAATTCAATAGATGGCGCAGATTCATAGATTTCAAAGGCCGGCAGCAATGACTTTTTTGCGTTTATGAATGGTTATTCTCTGCTGTGACCATAGTCACGTGACCTTCACGCATGCGCGTTGCATACTTTTTGTGACGTCACAACCAACAACCAAGATTTAAGGAATAGTAGCGCATGCGTGGTGCGTGCGGGGCGCATTCATTGCTTTACAAAGGCGTGCGGTCCGTGTATAGTATAATTATGTGAATGTATATTTATGTTAGCCGTTTTTTTTACAAACTTTTATTTTATTATTGAATCTTAATAAACGCGTTTGTACATTTTATGTCAAGCAAAGCCTTTTTGCCTATATGGACTGCACGCCACTGGTTACCATAGTTTCCACAAATTAGAGCAGAAAAATAAATGAATAACGCTGGACGCTTTAATGCAAAATTGTGAGAACATATCCATATCTACTCCATATGACCAAGAACTTTCAAATCTCACTAATTAATACAACCAATCCGTGCTACTGATGAACCTGGACTAATTAGGTAGATTGGAATCCAAACTATGTATACTCGTATCTATAGATTAAATTTGTATGACAAACTGCAAAAAGCGGATCAAATCCTCTTAATCCCATCAAAAACTCCGCGCTCCCATTTTCAATATAATGTTACCTTTATGTACTAGGTATTGTAGAGAACCGTGTTATAAATCAGCGATGAATTTAGTTTTAAAACGTATACTAATGGGTATTGATTTTAAACTTTGCAGACTCAAAATTTGACAAAGTAAATTATTTTATTGTGTATACAAAGTGAATGTATGTATATTAAAATAATCATTATATATATTATTTTCTATTGCATACTGATAAATATTTGTGTTTATAGAAATAAGATGTGCTATTGTAAAAATTATATTTAGACCTCCTCTCGCCTGCGATACAGGATTGTCCTAGTGCAGGCATCTAACTATTTGTGGTCAATTGTACGTAATTTAAATAAAGTTTATTTATTTATTATTTATTATTGAACTGGGTACTTTTGAAGTTCGGAACCTATTGAAAACCGATTTAAAAGTAGACAATTTCACTTGTTGTTTTGAAGTGACATGAAGAAATAGATGTAATAATTGTATGCAACATCAATAGCCCATAAAAGTGTTCGCCTGAGTTTTAGAGAGGAAAAGGGGGCCCGCCGGCTTCAGGAGATAACAATTTTAAAGGTTCGTGTTTATCAGAGGGCGTTGGTATTCGGACACTTTCGAATGTGTAGTCGGCTTTTACAACAACCGCGGAAGAGGAGAAAAGGGTAACGAATATTTATTTTACTCTGCAATCATATACAGATACACGATGAAATAGAGTCTATAAATTATAAGGCACTCTAATATATCAACTAGAAGATATCGTACTTCGTACATTCTTGAGAGGGTACTTAAGGTAATCCTTTCCGGATAGACCAATCGATCCGTCGAAGAGTTAGGGAGAACTCAAACAATGTCGCCCTCCCCGGTTTCTAACTTTCAAATTTATAATGGCTACTGTTTCAATAATCCCGTAGGTTTTTCTTAATTAACGGAAATCTACGTTTTAGCTGACTAAACTCGTATTAGTTATCATTATTTTCAGTTATTACAAACGCACCACCATCAAACTACCATATTATTTGGTATATAACAGACGAAAAATAAAAATACTGAGCCTTAAAATAACCCATAATACTCGTTATTCAACTCTTGGTATAGCAGTACAAATAAATAACAAACTGCAAACTATATTTTATGAGCCACAATATAAACACCCTTTATGCCACTCAAAAATATCAGTCGAGACCTCTCTAGGTTTATGAAACTCGAGAAATATACTAAGTTTTATTGCTTCAACCCTTTGAGGTCTACTTAGCCGTTGAAAGCAGGGTTATATCATATTTACAAGATGAGTTTCCCTTAATTAGGTCGGTGTACAATGCTCGTTACGCTGTTACTAGCACGATAGTGACTTTAGAGTGGATCCCACCAACCCCTTTGTACAGTTCACTGTACGTTGAAACCTTGACAGCGTTTTTTCTTTATACGTCGACCAAGAGATGTTTTTATATTAGAGAGGTACTTGTATATTTAGTTATGGAAAATGATTTTTATGTGTGGTAAAGTGAGTTAGTTAGTTAACACGTTCGTTGCATTACGAGATCTATCAGATCTCTTGCAGGACTTTTGTATTGTGCGTTGAACATAATCGTGTTCTTTCACTCCTCGCGGGAGGATCTAACATGTACAGTTCTTTAGGTATGAGTAGGACAAATGTACATATTTGCTTCCTACATAAAGATGAATTCAAGGACATTAAAAAAGAAATTGGAGATGGATTAGGTCCCTAACGCACAGTACTGTAATTATTTTCATTCCTTGCGTTAGGAGATATGTCGGTACTCGTGGAATCGTACGCCTCGTAGACGCAAGAGAGGGAAGGTGGGCGGCGCGGGCGCTGCTTGATTCGTTTTAGTGTTGTCCTAGCATCGACGTGGGAGCTAGCGCGCACGTTTGCGAAATCACACTCGCTTATAAACCTGCGTGTTGATTATCATTTTTTTATACAATGAGTGCTTTTAAAAGAAAAAAGTGTAAAAATCTATTTACATAAGACACTCGAATAACGAAATTAACAGCACTGACGCTTCTAAAAAAACTAAACGAATTGTTACCATTTGCGCGCAATGCAAGCAATCAAGGTGCTTACTATGTTTTAATGAAAAACACTTTGCATAATTAATAAAACTTTTTCAATCGACAACTGAGATATCATTTTATTCCCATCACTACTTACTACACATATTGAACTATCTTCCGTTGCGGTACGAGATACAATCGATACCATATTTTTTTTGGTATTTGTAGTTTATTCAAATATCATAACTGCGTGCGAACCTAGCAAAATATAAAGCAATAGGCTATCTTTCACCCACAAAAATATCAAAATATATTTGATTGTTTTTTGGAAGATATAAACTATTTTGAAAACTGTATCTTTAGGAGACCGATTAGGTCTCAAACGCACCAAATGGTAGGTTAGTTTGGAGATCTTTTAGGTCTCCAAAGCACCAGATGAAAGTTTTCTGAAAGTGAACGTGTTAAATGGGTTTTAGGTGTATAGATTTGTTAATTTAATGTAAATCAATTGAACGCTATTCATATTAAGTTATGTTTGCATTGCGTGCCGGGTTAAATTCAAATGTACACAAAACACCGCTAATTAGTTCGCAGCACACATCGACACTACTATCATTTACACAATATACATGTGTGGGTAATTTCATATTAATAGATATGTATAGAAACATTCGTCTATCACACACATCTTGGTATTTAAATATCATTTTTGTGTCGGTATACGTAATAATTTTGTAAATAAGTTTAAATAAAAACGAGGGTAAAGATAAAAATA
>JAZHFQ010000424.1:0-162931 GCA_038387885.1 Spodoptera picta | reverse complement strand
AGTATTAAGTTTCAACTTCCCAAATTCATTCCAACCTAATCAGTTCCCAACCAACCTAACTGGAATTCCAATCAACTCAATTAATCAATCAACCCAACTCTAACCCAACCTAACCTAACCTAACCTAACCTAACCTAACCAACCAACCTAACCTAACCTAACCAACAATCCAACTAACCTAACCTAACCTAACCTAACCTAACCTAAACTAACCTAACCTAACCTAACCTAACCCAATCCTAACCTAACCTAACCTAACCTAACCTAACCTAACCTAACCTAACCTAACCTAACCTAACCTAACCTAACCTAACCTAACCTAACCTAACCTAACCTAACCTAACCTAACCTAACCTAACCTAACCTAACCTAACCTAACCTAACCTAACCTAACCTAACCTAACCTAACCTAACCTAACCTAACCTAACCTAACCTAACCTAACCTAACCTAACCTAACCTAACCTAACCTAACCTAACCTAACCTAACCTAACCTAACCTAACCTAACCTAACCTAACCTAACCTAACCTAACCTAACCTAACCTAACCTAACCTAACCTAACCTAACCTAACCTAACCTAACCTAACCTAACCTAACCTAACCTAACCTAACCTAACCTAACCTAACCTAACCTAACCTAACCTAACCTAACCTAACCTAACCTAACCTAACCTAACCTAACCTAACCTAACCTAACCTAACCTAACCTAACCTAACCTAACCTAACCTAACCTAACCTAACCTAACCTAACCTAACCTAACCTAACCTAACCTAACCTAACCTAACCTAACCTAACCTAACCTAACCTAACCTAACCTAACCTAACCTAACCTAACCTAACCTAACCTAACCTAACCTAACCTAACCTAACCTAACCTAACCTAACCTAACCTAACCTAACCTAACCTAACCTAACCTAACCTAACCTAACCTAACCTAACCTAACCTAACCTAACCTAACCTAACCTAACCTAACCTAACCTAACCTAACCTAACCTAACCTAACCTAACCTAACCTAACCTAACCTAACCTAACCTAACCTAACCTAACCTAACCTAACCTAACCTAACCTAACCTAACCTAACCTAACCTAACCTAACCTAACCTAACCTAACCTAACCTAACCTAACCTAACCTAACCTAACCTAACCTAACCTAACCTAACCTAACCTAACCTAACCTAACCTAACCTAACCTAACCTAACCTAACCTAACCTAACCTAACCTAACCTAACCTAACCTAACCTAACCTAACCTAACCTAACCTAACCTAACCTAACCTAACCTAACCTAACCTAACCTAACCTAACCTAACCTAACCTAACCTAACCTAACCTAACCTAACCTAACCTAACCTAACCTAACCTAACCTAACCTAACCTAACCTAACCTAACCTAACCTAACCTAACCTAACCTAACCTAACCTAACCTAACCTAACCTAACCTAACCTAACCTAACCTAACCTAACCTAACCTAACCTAACCTAACCTAACCTAACCTAACCTAACCTAACCTAACCTAACCTAACCTAACCTAACCTAACCTAACCTAACCTAACCTAACCTAACCTAACCTAACCTAACCTAACCTAACCTAACCTAACCTAACCTAACCTAACCTAACCTAACCTAACCTAACCTAACCTAACCTAACCTAACCTAACCTAACCTAACCTAACCTAACCTAACCTAACCTAACCTAACCTAACCTAACCTAACCTAACCTAACCTAACCTAACCTAACCTAACCTAACCTAACCTAACCTAACCTAACCTAACCTAACCTAACCTAACCTAACCTAACCTAACCTAACCTAACCTAACCTAACCTAACCTAACCTAACCTAACCTAACCTAACCTAACCTAACCTAACCTAACCTAACCTAACCTAACCTAACCTAACCTAACCTAACCTAACCTAACCTAACCTAACCTAACCTAACCTAACCTAACCTAACCTAACCTAACCTAACCTAACCTAACCTAACCTAACCTAACCTAACCTAACCTAACCTAACCTAACCTAACCTAACCTAACCTAACCTAACCTAACCTAACCTAACCTAACCTAACCTAACCTAACCTAACCTAACCTAACCTAACCTAACCTAACCTAACCTAACCTAACCTAACCTAACCTAACCTAACCTAACCTAACCTAACCTAACCTAACCTAACCTAACCTAACCTAACCTAACCTAACCTAACCTAACCTAACCTAACCTAACCTAACCTAACCTAACCTAACCTAACCTAACCTAACCTAACCTAACCTAACCTAACCTAACCTAACCTAACCTAACCTAACCTAACCTAACCTAACCTAACCTAACCTAACCTAACCTAACCTAACCTAACCTAACCTAACCTAACCTAACCTAACCTAACCTAACCTAACCTAACCTAACCTAACCTAACCTAACCTAACCTAACCTAACCTAACCTAACCTAACCTAACCTAACCTAACCTAACCTAACCTAACCTAACCTAACCTAACCTAACCTAACCTAACCTAACCTAACCTAACCTAACCTAACCTAACCTAACCTAACCTAACCTAACCTAACCTAACCTAACCTAACCTAACCTAACCTAACCTAACCTAACCTAACCTAACCTAACCTAACCTAACCTAACCTAACCTAACCTAACCTAACCTAACCTAACCTAACCTAACCTAACCTAACCTAACCTAACCTAACCTAACCTAACCTAACCTAACCTAACCTAACCTAACCTAACCTAACCTAACCTAACCTAACCTAACCTAACCTAACCTAACCTAACCTAACCTAACCTAACCTAACCTAACCTAACCTAACCTAACCTAACCTAACCTAACCTAACCTAACCTAACCTAACCTAACCTAACCTAACCTAACCTAACCTAACCTAACCTAACCTAACCTAACCTAACCTAACCTAACCTAACCTAACCTAACCTAACCTAACCTAACCTAACCTAACCTAACCTAACCTAACCTAACCTAACCTAACCTAACCTAACCTAACCTAACCTAACCTAACCTAACCTAACCTAACCTAACCTAACCTAACCTAACCTAACCTAACCTAACCTAACCTAACCTAACCTAACCTAACCTAACCTAACCTAACCTAACCTAACCTAACCTAACCTAACCTAACCTAACCTAACCTAACCTAACCTAACCTAACCTAACCTAACCTAACCTAACCTAACCTAACCTAACCTAACCTAACCTAACCTAACCTAACCTAACCTAACCTAACCTAACCTAACCTAACCTAACCTAACCTAACCTAACCTAACCTAACCTAACCTAACCTAACCTAACCTAACCTAACCTAACCTAACCTAACCTAACCTAACCTAACCTAACCTAACCTAACCTAACCTAACCTAACCTAACCTAACCTAACCTAACCTAACCTAACCTAACCTAACCTAACCTAACCTAACCTAACCTAACCTAACCTAACCTAACCTAACCTAACCTAACCTAACCTAACCTAACCTAACCTAACCTAACCTAACCTAACCTAACCTAACCTAACCTAACCTAACCTAACCTAACCTAACCTAACCTAACCTAACCTAACCTAACCTAACCTAACCTAACCTAACCTAACCTAACCTAACCTAACCTAACCTAACCTAACCTAACCTAACCTAACCTAACCTAACCTAACCTAACCTAACCTAACCTAACCTAACCTAACCTAACCTAACCTAACCTAACCTAACCTAACCTAACCTAACCTAACCTAACCTAACCTAACCTAACCTAACCTAACCTAACCTAACCTAACCTAACCTAACCTAACCTAACCTAACCTAACCTAACCTAACCTAACCTAACCTAACCTAACCTAACCTAACCTAACCTAACCTAACCTAACCTAACCTAACCTAACCTAACCTAACCTAACCTAACCTAACCTAACCTAACCTAACCTAACCTAACCTAACCTAACCTAACCTAACCTAACCTAACCTAACCTAACCTAACCTAACCTAACCTAACCTAACCTAACCTAACCTAACCTAACCTAACCTAACCTAACCTAACCTAACCTAACCTAACCTAACCTAACCTAACCTAACCTAACCTAACCTAACCTAACCTAACCTAACCTAACCTAACCTAACCTAACCTAACCTAACCTAACCTAACCTAACCTAACCTAACCTAACCTAACCTAACCTAACCTAACCTAACCTAACCTAACCTAACCTAACCTAACCTAACCTAACCTAACCTAACCTAACCTAACCTAACCTAACCTAACCTAACCTAACCTAACCTAACCTAACCTAACCTAACCTAACCTAACCTAACCTAACCTAACCTAACCTAACCTAACCTAACCTAACCTAACCTAACCTAACCTAACCTAACCTAACCTAACCTAACCTAACCTAACCTCAACCTAACCTAACCTAACCTAACCTAACCTAACCTAACCTAACCTAACCTAACCTAACCTAACCTAACCTAACCTAACCTAACCTAACCTAACCTAACCTAACCTAACCTAACCTAACCTAACCTAACCTAACCTAACCTAACCTAACCTAACCTAACCTAACCTAACCTAACCTAACCTAACCTAACCTAACCTAACCTAACCTAACCTAACCTAACCTAACCTAACCTAACCTAACCTAACCTAACCTAACCTAACCTAACCTAACCTAACCTAACCTAACCTAACCTAACCTAACCTAACCTAACCTAACCTAACCTAACCTAACCTAACCTAACCTAACCTAACCCGAAATATTTTGAAAACCAAACAACCGATTTCGGAGCAGTTTTCAGTTTTTACCATCTCCTCTAAGCTCCCAATAACCGTTTCGGTACTTTTTACAGTCGAGGGCTCAACCCCCGAACTAATTTCCACCCCTAAAGTTACTTTGGACCAAAATATTTCATTCGAAAATTTTTAACTTTTTTCATATTTGACCTAGGGCGACAAAATTTTTATTAACGGTTTAGGTACTAATAATCTACGATTTGGATAGGTTTTTGACTCGATAACTCCAGACGTTTCGCGAAAAATCCTCGCAATTGACCAAAATTTGGTGAAAAAACTCGTTTTTCATTCAAAACTTTAAATTCTTTCAGGAAACCGATCCGGGATTTTCGCTCTGTTGGACGGCCCGCGCCGAGACGCTTCTCCCGACGTATCGCACGCCCCGATCGGATAACAAAAATTTTCAAATTTTGCCCTCCCACCCGCCCTTATACTATATAGGAAAAGGAACAAGCAAACCCTTTTTTGTAGCAAAAAATTTTTATTTGCTTAATTGACGGACCACACCAGTGCTATTAAATTTTTCTGGATTTCCGCTTCGTCCGATTTATACTCTGGACGCAGGACATTAGCGAAAACCAAAAAATTATACTTGTATACTTTAGCTTTAGTTTGACTCTGTGATATTATCAATTAGACACTTAAGTTATATAATAATTATTTGACCCCCCCTATACAGGGAATTATTGTTTTTATATATTACTTCCATTTATTATTGACAGTCCCCCCTTTACAGGGCAAAAACCATTTATCTTTGACACCTGTATCCCCTCTTTACAGGGATACAGCAGCATAGTCGGGTGCTCCTCTTACTTTCTCCCCACACCGCCATCATGTGCGACACCACACCCGAGTCGCCGGCTCCTCCTAATGCGATTCGATGTCTGTTTCCCGACACCGGAAAAACACCGGCAAACGAACGGCGCGGCACGGTTCTACCGAAGTGTGGCCTCGCCCCCGCCAAGCCGCGAGAGCGTAGGTTATCTGGGCTCGCACCCTCTCCGAATTCTCCTCAGCCTACTCGAACATTCGAGAACCGGACGGTGGAGGCGCGATACTGGCTGAAGCAGGCCAAGTGTCAACTGAGTCTCGCAAGAAACCTCAAAACGGAGATCAAGACCCAGGCGACACTGGCCATTGAGCGCCTCTACCAACTGGTAAAGGAGTCCGAGGATCAGAGGCTCCCTGAGCGTGGACAGGTCGCGAGCTTGGAGGCTCCCAAATTAGCCGACAGAGAGGAGGAACTCCTCGAAAAAATTACTAGGCACGGTGAACTGCTGAAGGCGGCCACCGCACAAATGGGGGAGCTGAAAGAAATGCTGGTTGACCAGCGGAGCATTGTCACGGCGCCTGTCATCGAGGGCCACTGCGGCCAGAGCACTGAGCTTTTTGCAGAGATGCAAGAACTCAAGTCTGCGACCCGGGAGATCGGGAGACAGGTCTCCGAGATGAGGGCAGAAGTGCCCTCCTACGCGGAAGTCCTGTCGAAGCCGAAGAGTGCAGGGCGGGTCGCAAGACCGAAACACTCAGTCGTCGTGTCCTCCGGTGACAACATGGAAACTAGCGCCGACGTTGTTGGTAGAGTCCGGCAGGCGTTAAATGCGAAGGTGAGCGGTCTTCAGGTGCAAAAAGTCCGAAAAGTCAAGGACCAGAGGGTGGTGCTGAGCTGCGCCAGCAAAGAGGAGTTGGAGAGAATGACGACGCAGCTCAGGACCGACGGGCGGTTGCGGGTGGAAAACGCGCGTCAGCGGAATCCACTCGTAATTGTCCGGGACCTTCTGGCCTACAACAGCGACGAGGACATAAAGGCCGCTCTTAAGACGCAGAACGCACGCCTGCTGGAGGGCCTGTCGGCCGAAGAATCTGACGTAGTCGTCAAGTACCGAAGGAGGGCGCGGAACCCACTAGAGAACCACGTCATCCTCCAGGTATCACCAAGGATGTGGGGACGGCTAACGGCAGCTGGCAGGCTATTTATTGACCTTCAGCACGTTAAGGTGCTTGACCAGTCTCCGCTGGTTCAATGCAGCAGATGCATGTCCTATGGGCATGGTCGAAAGACCTGCACAGAATCGGTCGACCTGTGCAACCACTGTGGAGGGGCACATTTGAAGGCCAACTGCCCCGCCCATGCAGAGGGAAAACAGCGACGTGCAGAAACTGTCACGTCGCGAAATGTACAAAGGTGGATCATAACGTTTTTAGTAACGAGTGCCCGATCCGCCTAAAGTGGGATGCATTGGCACGCGCCTCGGTAGCGTATTGCTAAGGTGGTCCCTGCTGCCACTACTGGGTACAAGGTGCTGCAGGCAAACCTACAGCGTAGTAAGCTGGCCACGAATGAGCTCCTGATAGAGGCTGAAAACGCGGCTGCGCCGTGGCTCTGCTCCAGGAGCCCTACATAGGACGAGAAGGGAGAATGCGGGGATACCAGGGCGTAAGGGTCTTCCAGAGCGCTGACAGAGGAGAAGGAAAAATAAAAGCGGCAATTGCCGTCTTCGACGCAGACATAGAAGTCACGCAGTACCCGCAACTCACCACACACAACATCGTCGTGGTGGGAATCCGAACCCACGCCTGGAAGATCACGCTGGTTTCCCTTTATTTCGAACCAGAAACTCTCCTAGGGCCATACCTGGAGCATCTCCGCAGCGTAGAAAGCAAGCTGGGGCCTATGGGGCTCATCGTGGCGGGCGACGTAAATGCCTGGAATATCTGGTGGGGAAGCAGCAGGACCGATGACAGAGGAGAGGAAGTGCTTGGAGCTCTCGATCAGCTGGGACTGCAGATACTTAACAGAGGAGAAACTCCGACCTTCGACGTGGTGAGGGGACACCGACGCTACACTAGTTGCGTCGATGTCACTGCCTGCACGGCGGACATGCTGGTGTTGGTAGACGGCTGGAGAGTATTGGAGGACCTGACGGGATCGGATCACAACGGCATTGAATTTCAATTAAAATTAGAAAAACAAAAAGGACAAATTATTAACAGGACAACCAGAATCTACAATACCAAAAAAGCTAATTGGAGACAGTTTCATGCGAAACTGTCTCAATTGCTGCCAAACAAACTAAAAATAGAGGAAATAGAAACCATTAATGATAAAAACATACTAGAACAAGCCATAAGCACATACACACGAATATTAGTAGAAGCAGCAAACAATAGCATTCCGAAAAAGAAACCAAAACAAAATCTCACAGTGCCGTGGTGGTCCGATGAACTCGCCGGGTTGAAGAAGGACGTCGCCACCAAAAAGAGGAGAATCCGCTGTGCAGCACCCGTTCGTAGAGCCGTGGTCGTCGAGGAGTACCTGAAACAGAAGAAAAAGTATGAGCAGGAAGCAGCAAAAGCACAGGTCGAGAGCTGGAAGCACTTCTGTGAGAAGCAAACCACCGAAGGTCTGTGGCAGGGAATATACAGGGTCATAGGCACGACAACAAAAAGAGAAGAGGATCTCCCCCTGGAAAGGGAAGGGAGGGTGTTGGACGCGATGGGATCGGCCGAACTGTTGGCCGAGACTTTCTACCCACCGGATGATGCGGCAGAGGACAGCGAGGAGCAGGGACTCAATCGATGGAGGGCGGAAGGCATCAATGATGGGGACTCGGAATACTCTAGTGACCCACCCTTTCGCCCCGACGAACTAAAAAGAGCGCTCGCATCGTTCGACCCCAAGAAGGCCCCCGGTCCGGACGGCTTAACGGCGGACATCTGTGCGCAGGCCGTCAGCAATGACCCCGCCTTGTTCCTGGGACTGCTAAACAGGTGTCTCGCTTGCCACTACTTTCCTCGCTCATGGAAGGAGGCTACCGTGGTAATCCTTCGAAAACCCGGAAAGGATTCCTACACCGCCCCAAAATCATATAGGCCGATTGGGCTATTGCCTGTACTAGGGAAGGTGTACGAGAAGATGTTGGTGGCCCGACTCAAGTTCTACATACTACCCAGGATGAGTACTCGCCAGTACGGCTTCATGCCACAGAGGAGTACCGAGGACTCCCTCTACGACTTGGTTCAGCACATCCGAACGAAGCTGGATGAGAAGAAGCTGATCGTGATCGTGTCTCTGGACATAGAGGGAGCCTTCGATAGCGCATGGTGGCCAGCCATAAAGCTGAGACTGGCTGAGGAAAAGTGTCCGATAAACTTGAGGAGGGTCATGGACAGCTATCTGAGCGAGAGGAGTGTGGCGGTGAGGTACTTGGGTGTGGAACACCGGCGGAAAACTGAGAAGGGCTGCGTGCAGGGGTCCATAGGCGGGCCCATACTATGGAATCTGCTTCTGGATCCTCTGCTTAAAACGATGGAGCGAGAGGAGTATAGGTGCCAGGCGTTCGCAGATGACGTCGTGATGGTGTTCGATGGAGACACAGCTGCCAAAATTGAGCGGCAGGCCAATGCCGCCCTCGAATATGTCCGGGCGTGGGGTGTCAGAAACAAACTCAGATTCGCGCCACATAAAACCACGGCTATGACCGTGACGCGCAAACTGAAGTACGACACACCACGCCTGAGCATGGGCGGCACTGACATAACAATGTCAAACGACATCAAGCTGCTTGGTCTCACGATCGACAGCAAACTGACGTTTAACAGTCACGTCAAAAACGTATGCGCCAAAGCTGTCGGCGTGTACAAGCAGCTGGCCAGAGCGGCTAAGGTCAGCTGGGGTCTTCATCCGGACATCGTCAGGAGCATATACACTGCTGCGGTGGAGCCTATACTCCTCTATGCGGCGGCAGCATGGGCACCCGCGACCAACAAGCTGGGAGTCCAGAAGCAGCTAAACGCGGTCCAGCGGAGTTTTGCACAGAAGCTCTGTCGAGCGTACCGTACGGTCTCCCTGAACTCCGCTCTTGTGCTGGCTGGTGTACTACCCCTCGATATTCGAATCAAGGAAGTCTCGACCCTATATAAGGCCAAGAGGGGAGTGCACCAGTCGGTACTTGGCGATCGGGAGGTTGAGCGGATGGCACCGGCAATGAAGAGCCCCCATCCCAGTGAGCAGCAAGAGATGGACTTACGACGCCTGGTAGACGAGGAACACTACCAAAGCCACAGCAACTACGCTGTGCGCATATTCACCGACGGTAGCAAAATTGAAGGGAAAGTCGGAGCGGCATACTCAGTATGGAACCAAAATACAGAGGCCAAATCCCGGAAATTTGCGCTATCGTCACACTGCACCGTCTACCAGGCTGAACTGCTGGCCATAAAAGAAGCAATGGGGGAAATCCTAAAGGGGAAGAGCACCACGCATGCCGTCTACAGCGACTCCATGGCGGCACTCCAGACCATTGTGAACCACAGTGCCCTTCACCCCTAGCTGTAGAAACGAGAGACGCCCTGCGCCGTTGTACGGGCCAGGGCAAGAGCGTCACTCTTTACTGGATAAAAGCCCATGCGGGACTGGAGGGCAATGAAAGAGCGGACGTGCTGGCGAAGGAGGCTGCCCTGGGGTCAAAAAGGAAACCAGACTATGATCGGTGCCCGGTCTCATTCGTCAAAAAGATGATACGTCTGGAGTCTCTTGGCGAGTGGGATCAAAGGTACAGAACTGGCACCACGGCGTCGACGACAAGGCTGTTCTTCCCCAGTGCCGTAGAAGCTTACGCAACTGTGAAGAAACTGACAATGACCAAAGAGCTAGCACAGGCGTTGACGGGGCACGGTGGGTTCTCGGAATACCTGGTACGCTTCAGGTGTAAAGAGAGCCCATCGTGCGTCTGCGATGACCGGGTCACAGAGTCCCTCCCTCATCTACTGGTGGAGTGTCCGCAACACGAGCGAGCGCGGATATCCCTGGAGACGAAAATCGACCAAAGGGTGCTGCAGGCCACACTACAGACTCTAATCAAAGACAAGAAATGTAGGGCGGACTTCATCGACTTCATAGTGATGGTAGTGAAGTCCGCAAACGCCAGAAACGCCGCCAAAATTAGTAATGACGAGGCTCTTCGTCGGGCATCACAAAGTGCTCGTAGTTCAGACCATCCTGAAACGGAAGACCGCTGAGCCTGCATAACCGACCCATGTCATGCTACGCATGGCAGGGCGCTTAAAGCGAACACGGACGTACAAAAGACGGAGAACACGAGTACAAAATTGTGATACCCCGACAGAGAGACAAAGAACGGGGCGCTTAGTATATATATTCGAATAATATATGACAGTAGCGTCGACAATATTATTATATTTATATATTATATTTTATTATAAACTTATTATATGTTATTATATAAGTACAATTAAAAAATTAAAATTTTGGCACAAATACCTGCATTTCAAACAGAATAGGTCTCTGACCATGTCAGAGGAGCAACTCGGCACAGCAGGAGGGGTTTTAGCCGGTAAGAGTCCGGCAGTACTCACACCTCTCTATTCGTGGGGAGGTGTGAGTCTCCATGAGGATTTCCCCTCCTGCTGGGAAAAAAAAAAAAAAAAAAAAACCTAACCTAACCTAACCTAACCTAACCTAACCTAACCTAACCTAACCTAACCTAACCTAACCTAACCTAACCTAACCTAACCTAACCTAACCTAACCTAACCTAACCTAACCTAACCTAACCTAACCTAACCTAACCTAACCTAACCTAACCTAACCTAACCTAACCTAACCTAACCTAACCTAACCTAACCTAACCTAACCTAACCTAACCTAACCTAACCTAACCTAACCTAACCTAACCTAACCTAACCTAACCTAACCTAACCTAACCTAACCTAACCTAACCTAACCTAACCTAACCTAACCTAACCTAACCTAACCTAACCTAACCTAACCTAACCTAACCTAACCTAACCTAACCTAACCTAACCTAACCTAACCTAACCTAACCTAACCTAACCTAACCTAACCTAACCTAACCTAACCTAACCTAACCTAACCTAACCTAACCTAACCTAACCTAACCTAACCTAACCTAACCTAACCTAACCTAACCTAACCTAACCTAACCTAACCTAACCTAACCTAACCTAACCTAACCTAACCTAACCTAACCTAACCTAACCTAACCTAACCTAACCTAACCTAACCTAACCTAACCTAACCTAACCTAACCTAACCTAACCTTTCTCGGTTTTCCGCCGGTGTTCCACACCCAAGTACCTCACCGCCACACTCCTCTCGCTCAGATAGCTGTCCATGACCCTCCTCAAGTTTATCGGACACTTTTCCTCAGCCAGTCTTAGCTTAATGGCTGGCCACCATGCGCTATCGAAGGCTCCCTCTATGTCCAGAGACACGATCACGATCAGCTTCTTCTCATCCAGCTTTGTTCGGATGTGCTGAACCAAGTCGTAGAGGGAGTCCTCGGTGCTCCTCTGTGGCATGAAGCCGTACTGGCGAGTACTCATCCTGGGTAGTGTGTAGAACTTGAGTCGGGCCACCAACATTTTCTCGTACACCTTCCCTAGTACAGGCAATAGCCCAATCGGCCTGTATGATTTTGGGGCGGTGTAGGAATCCTTTCCGGGTTTTCGAAGGATTACCACGGTAGCCTCCTTCCATGAGCGAGGAAAGTAGTGGCAAGCGAGACACCTGTTTAGCAGTCCCAGGAACAAGGCGGGGTCATTGCTGACGGCCTGCGCACAGATGTCCGCCGTCAAACCGTCCGGACCGGGGGCCTTCTTGGGGTCGAACGATGCGAGCGCTCTTTTTAGTTCATCGGGGCGAAAGGGTGGGTCGCTAGGTTGTTCCGGGTCCCCATCATTGATTCCTTCCGCCCTCCAACGATTGAGTCCCTGCTCCTCGCTGTCCTCCGCCGTATCATCCGGTGGGTAGAATGTCTCGGCCAACAGTTCGGCCGATCCCATCGCATCCAACACCCTCCCTTCCTTTTCCAGGGGGAGATCCTCCTCTCTTTTTGTTGTTCTGCCTATGACCCTGTATATTCCCTGCCACAGACCTTCGGAGGTTTGCTTCTCACAAAGTGCTTCCAGCTCTCGACCTGTGCTTTTGCTGCTTCGTGCTCATACTTTTTCTTCTGTTTCAGGTACTCCTCGACGACCACGGCTCTACGAACGGGTGCTGCACAGCGGATTCTCCTCTTTTTGGTGGCGACGTCCTTCTTCAACCCGGCGAGTTCATCGGACCACCACGGCATTGTGAGATTTTGTTTCGATTTCTTTTTCGGAATGCTACTGTTTGCTGCTTCTACTAATATTAGAGTGTATGTGCTTATGGCTTGTTCTAGTATGTTTTTGTCATTTATGGTTTCTATTTCCTTTATTTTTAATTTGTTTGGCAGCAATTGAGACAGTTTCGCATGAAATTGTCTCCAATTAGCTTTTTTGGTATTGTAGATTCTGGTTGTCCTGTTAATAATTTGTCCTTTTTGTTTTTCTAATTTTAATTGAAATTCAATGCCGTTGTGATCCGACCCCGTCAGGTCCTCCAAAACTCGCCAGCCGTCTACCAATACCAGCATGTCCGCCGTGCAGGCAGTGACATCGACGCAACTAGTGTAGCGTCGGTGTCCCCTCACCACGTCGAAGGTCGGAGTTTCTCCTCTGTTAAGTATTTGCAGTCCCAGCTGATCGAGAGCTCCAAGCACTTCCTCTCCTCTGTCATCGGTCCTGCTGCTTCCCCACCAGATATTCCAGGCATTTACGTCGCCCGCCACGATGAGCCCCATGGGCCCCAGCTTGCTTTCTACGCCGCGGAGGTGCTCCAGGTATGGCCCTAGGGGAGTTTCTGGTTCGAAATAAAGGGAAACCAGCGTGATCCTCCAGGCGTGGGTTCGGATTCCCACCACAACGATGTTGTGTGTGGTGAGTTGCGGGTACTGCGTGACTTCTATGTCTGCGTCGAAGACGGCAATTGCCGCTTTTATTTTCCCTTCTCCTCTGTCAGCGCTCTGGAAGACCCTTACGCCCTGGTATCCCCGCATTCTCCCTTCTCGTCCTATGTAGGGCTCCTGGAGCAGAGCCACGGCGCAGCCGCGTTTTTCAGCCTCTATCAGGAGCTCATTCGTGGCCAGCTTACTACGCTGTAGGTTTGCCTGCAGCACCTTGTACCCAGTAGTGGCAGCAGGGACCACCTTAGCAATACGCTACCGAGGCGCGTGCCAATGCATCCCACTTTAGGCGGATCGGGCACTCGTTACTAAAAACGTTATGATCCACCTTTGTACATTTCGCGACGTGACAGTTTCTGCACGTCGCTGTTTTTCCCTCTGCGTGGGCGGGGCAATTGGCCTTCAAATGTGCACCTCCACAGTGGTTGCACAGGTCGACCGATTCTGTGCAGGTCTTTCTTCCATGCCCATAGGACATGCATCTGCTGCATTGAACCAGCGGAGACTGGTCCAGCACCTTAACGTGCTGAAGGTCAATAAATAGCCTGCCGGCCGCCGTTAGCCGCCCCCACATCCTTGGTGATACCTGGAGGATGACGTGGTTCTCTAGTGGGTTCCGCGCCCTCCTCCGGTACTTGACGACCACGTCAGATTCTTCGGTCGACAGGCCCTCCAGCAGGCGTGCGTTCTGCGTCTTAAGAGCGGCCTTTATGTCCTCGTCGCTGTTGTAGGCCAGGAGGTCCCGGACAATTACGAGTGGATTTCGCTGACGCGCGTTTTCCACCCGCAACTGCCCGTCGGTCCCGAGCTGCGTCGTCATTCTCTCCAACTCCTCTTTGCTGGCGCAGCTCAGCACCACCCTCTGGTCCTTGACTTTTCGGACTTTTTGCACCTGAAGACCGCTCACCTTCGCGTTCAACGCCTGCCGGACTCTACCCACAACGTCGGCGCTAGTTTCCATGTTGTCACCGGAGGACACGACGACTGAGTGTTTCGGTCTTGCGACCCGCCCTGCACTCTTCGGCTTCGACAGGACTTCCGCGTAGGAGGGCACTTCTGCCCTCATCTCGGAGACCTGTCTCCCGATCTCCCGGGTCGCAGACTTGGTAAAGTTACTTTGGACCAAAATATTTCATTCGAAAATTTTTAACTTTTTTCATATTTGACCTAGGGCGACAAAATTTTTATTAACGGTTTAGGAACTAATAATCTACGATTTGGATAGGTTTTTGACTCGATAGCTCCGGACGTTTCGCGAAGAATCCTCGCAATCGACCAAAATTTGGTGAAAAAAAACCTCCCTCCCGCCCGCCCTTATACTATACATATAGGGAAAAGACAGGGAAACCTTTTCTGGACCCAAAAAATTTTTATTGACTCTTCTAACAGACGGCATTAAACTGACCAAATATTTCTTGGTTTCCGCTTCGTCGGACCTGTAGATTAGGCACAGGACCTAATTGAATATCCAATTTTACTCATTTATTGATCAGTTTTATACAATTAATTATTTACTAAATTCATTATTATTTATTTGATCCCCCTTTACAGGGTATTATTTTAACTATTAATTTATCATTTAGTCCTATTGACAACCCCTCTATACAGGGAAAATTAGTTTTAATTTAAGACGTTGAATCCCCACTTTACAGGGATTCAGTACATATACCTGAGAGCCAGGTGCTCCACTTATTTTACTCTCCCCCCACCACAATGTGCGATACCACTCCTGAGTCGCCGGCCCCTCCTAATGCGGTTCGGAGGCTGTTTCCCGACATTGAGAAGCAGCCAAAGAAGCAGCGCAGTGCGGCCCTAGTAAATTGTGTCCGGCACGACATGAACAAACCGCTGGAAAATGGGTCCCCCGGGCTCGCACCCTCTCCGAAATCCCCTCAGCCAGCTCCTAGATTTGAGAACCGGACGGTGGAGGCGCGACACTGGCTAAAACAGGCAAAGTGTCAACTGGGTCTTGCGAGAAACCTGAAGACGGAAATCAAGACTCAGGCGATACTAGCCATTGAGCGCCTCTACCAGCTGGTGAAGGAGTCCGAACACCAGAGGCTCCCTGGGGTCGGAGGGGTTGCGGTTCCGGACTCAATGACGACGGCCCCTGTGCCGGAAAAAATGGGCAGAAAGGAGGACGACCTCATTTTGAAAATAGCGGAGCACAGTAAGCTTCTTGAAGCGGCCACCGTGCAAATGGGGGACTTGAGGGCAGCTCTCATTGATCGGCAGAGTATGGATGCTGCTTCTGTCGGCGAAGGCCACAGCGGCAAGGGCGTAGAGCTTCTTGCAGATATGCAAGAGCTCAAGTCTGCAACTCGGGAGATCGGAAGACAGGTCTCCGAGATGAGGGCAGAAGTGCCCTCCTATGCGGAGGTCCTGTCGAAACCGAAGAGCGCAGGGCGGGTTGCAAGACCGAAGCACTCTGTCGTTGTGTCCTCCGGCGACCCAATGGAGACCAGCGGCGATGTTGTGGGTCGGGTCCAGCGGGCGCTGAATGCGAAGGTGAGTGGCCTTCAGGTGGAAAAAGTCCGAAAAGTCAAGGACCAGAGGGTGGTGCTGAGCTGCGCCAGCAAGGAGGAGCTGGAAAGGATGACGACGCACCTAAGCACTGACGGGCAGTTGCGGGTGGAAAACGCGCGTCAGCGGAATCCGCTCGTAATTGTCCGGGACCTTCTGGCCTACAACACCGACGAGGACATAAAGACCGCTCTAAAGACGCAGAATGCGCGCCTGCTGGAGGGTCTATCGGCCGAGGAGTCGGCCGTGACAATTAAGTACCGGAGGAAGGCGCGGAACTCTCTTGAAAACCACGTAGTCCTCCAGGTCTCGCCACGGCTGTGGGAGAGGCTGACCTCGGCTGGCAGATTATACATCGACCTGCAGCACGTGAAAGTGTTTGACCAGTCTCCGCTGGTCCAGTGCAGTCGGTGTCTGGCCTACGGACATGGGCGGAAAAATTGCACAGAGGAAGTGGACCTGTGTAACTATTGCGGGGGGCCCCACCTCCAGGCGAATTGCCCTAGGTCTGCCGAAGGTGTGGGACCTTCCTGCAAAAATTGTAAAAAAGAAGGGCAAAGCGACACAGGCCACTCCATATTCGCCCAGGACTGTCCGGTCCGTAGGAAATGGGACGCCCTGGCCAGGGCGGCTGTTAGCTATTGCTAAGGTGGCATCGGGCGTCCCACAGGCAGATAACAAAATAGGCACCGACGCACTGATAGCTGGTCTCCCACATGGGGAGAGCAGCACGAATTCGCGGGGGTTCAGCGACGGCGAGGATGCGGCCATCGGGGGCGCCAGCGTGCGGGAGGATGACAGCCTGTTGAATGATATGGCTTATGGCTCGAACCACTACGGCCTGAAGCTGGAATTCTTAAATTATGTCCAGATTCATCAGAAGATGTACAAATTTAAAAAGGGGCCAATTACCTTGCTATGGTGGTTTGAACATAAAATAGTGGACATATCGGGAACTGACACCACTGGCTATACCGCGACTCGCGGCTGGTGCTGTGTGATTGCCTTGTCGCCGCTGACGAACGCCCGCACAAAACACGTGGTCAGAGACCAAACAAATGGAAACGAAGACGATGTCCTTCACTTGTCGAACACAGGTGTAGGCAGCTTAGACCATCTCGTCGAAAGTCCTGGAAGGCCACGCAAACGTCTCTAATAATCATGTTGCACATGGTGGAGCGTTTGCGTGAGAACGGCATGACGATGACGGAAAGCACAAACCCTCAAGAAATGTACCAAGTGAAGGGCAGAAATTTGTGGCGCTTAGTATTTATATTGCAATAATATATGACAGTAGTGCCAAATTATGTATATATTTACGTCTATACCCCTATATTACATATATATTAACTATCTATAAATATTTATTTTATTTATATATTTACACAAAAAGGTTTCCATTATAAGGGCAATAACAATAATGTTGATTCAGGTCTCTGATCATGTCAGAGGAGCACTTCGGCACAGCAGGAGTAGGTTTTAGCCGGTAAGAGTCCGGCAGTACTCACACCTCCTTATTCGTGGGGAGGTGTGAGTCTCCATGAGGATTTCCCCTCCTGCTGTATAAAAAAAAAAAAAAAAAAAAAAAAAAACCTAACCTAACCTAACCTAACCTAACCGAAATATTTTGAGGGCAGCTCTCATTGATCGGCAGAGTATGGATGCTGCTTCTGTCGGCGAAGGCCACAGCGGCAAGGGCGTAGAGCTTCTTGCAGATATGCAAGAGCTCAAGTCTGCAACTCGGGAGATCGGAAGACAGGTCTCCGAGATGAGGGCAGAAGTGCCCTCCTATGCGGAGGTCCTGTCGAAACCGAAGAGCGCAGGGCGGGTTGCAAGACCGAAGCACTCTGTCGTTGTGTCCTCCGGCGACCCAATGGAGACCAGCGGCGATGTTGTGGGTCGGGTCCAGCGGGCGCTGAATGCGAAGGTGAGTGGCCTTCAGGTGGAAAAAGTCCGAAAAGTCAAGGACCAGAGGGTGGTGCTGAGCTGCGCCAGCAAGGAGGAGCTGGAAAGGATGACGACGCACCTAAGCACTGACGGGCAGTTGCGGGTGGAAAACGCGCGTCAGCGGAATCCGCTCGTAATTGTCCGGGACCTTCTGGCCTACAACACCGACGAGGACATAAAGACCGCTCTAAAGACGCAGAATGCGCGCCTGCTGGAGGGTCTATCGGCCGAGGAGTCGGCCGTGACAATTAAGTACCGGAGGAAGGCGCGGAACTCTCTTGAAAACCACGTAGTCCTCCAGGTCTCGCCACGGCTGTGGGAGAGGCTGACCTCGGCTGGCAGATTATACATCGACCTGCAGCACGTGAAAGTGTTTGACCAGTCTCCGCTGGTCCAGTGCAGTCGGTGTCTGGCCTACGGACATGGGCGGAAAAATTGCACAGAGGAAGTGGACCTGTGTAACTATTGCGGGGGCCCCACCTCCAGGCGAATTGCCCTAGGTCTGCCGAAGGTGTGGGACCTTCCTGCAAAAATTGTAAAAAAGAAGGGCAAAGCGACACAGGCCACTCCATATTCGCCCAGGACTGTCCGGTCCGTAGGAAATGGGACGCCCTGGCCAGGGCGGCTGTTAGCTATTGCTAAGGTGGCATCGGGCGTCCCACAGGCAGATAACAAAATAGGCACCGACGCACTGATAGCTGGTCTCCCACATGGGGAGAGCAGCACGAATTCGCGGGGGTTCAGCGACGGCGAGGATGCGGCCATCGGGGGCGCCAGCGTGCGGGAGGATGACAGCCTGTTGAATGATATGGCTTATGGCTCGAACCACTACGGCCTGAAGCTGGAATTCTTAAATTATGTCCAGATTCATCAGAAGATGTACAAATTTAAAAAGGGGCCAATTACCTTGCTATGGTGGTTTGAACATAAAATAGTGGACATATCGGGAACTGACACCACTGGCTATACCGCGACTCGCGGCTGGTGCTGTGTGATTGCCTTGTCGCCGCTGACGAACGCCCGCACAAAACACGTGGTCAGAGACCAAACAAATGGAAACGAAGACGATGTCCTTCACTTGTCGAACACAGGTGTAGGCAGCTTAGACCATCTCGTCGAAAGTCCTGGAAGGCCACGCAAACGTCTCTAATAATCATGTTGCACATGGTGGAGCGTTTGCGTGAGAACGGCATGACGATGACGGAAAGCACAAACCCTCAAGAAATGTACCAAGTGAAGGGCAGAAATTTGTGGCGCTTAGTATTTATATTGCAATAATATATGACAGTAGTGCCAAATTATGTATATATTTACGTCTATACCCCTATATTACATATATATTAACTATCTATAAATATTTATTTTATTTATATATTTACACAAAAAGGTTTCCATTATAAGGGCAATAACAATAATGTTGATTCAGGTCTCTGATCATGTCAGAGGAGCACTTCGGCACAGCAGGAGTAGGTTTTAGCCGGTAAGAGTCCGGCAGTACTCACACCTCCTTATTCGTGGGGAGGTGTGAGTCTCCATGAGGATTTCCCCTCCTGCTGTATATAAAAAAAAAAAAAAAAAAAAAAAAAAAAAAAAAAAAAAAAAAACCTAACCTAACCTAACCTAACCTAACCGAAATATTTTGAAAACCAAACAACCGATTTCGGAGCAGTTTTCAGTTTTTACCATCTCCTCTAAGCTCCCAATAACCATTTCGGTACTTTTTACAGTCGAGGGCTCAACCCCCGAACTAATTTCCACCCCTAAAGTTACTTTGGACCAAAATATTTCATTCGAAAATTTTTAACTTTTTTCATATTTGACCTAGGGCGACAAAATTTTTATTAACGGTTTAGGAACTAATAATCTACGATTTGGATAGGTTTTTGACTCGATAACTCCAGACGTTTCGCGAAAAATCCTCGCAATTGACCAAAATTTGGTGAAAAAACTCGTTTTTCATTCAAAACTTTAAATTCCTTCAGGAAACCGATCCGGGATTTTCGCTCTGTTGGACGGCCCGCGCCGAGACGCTTCTCCCGACGTATCGCACGCCCCGATCGGATAACAAAAAATTTCAAATTTTACATTTTCAGTTTCTCCATACATTAACTTTGCTCAGAATCTACCTATAACCGAACAAAATTCTCCATAAATTCGAAATATTTTGGAAACCAAACAACCGATTTCGGAGCAGTTTTCAGTTTTTACCATCTCCTCTAAGCTCCCAATAACCATTTCGGTACTTTTTACAGTCGAGGGCTCAACCCCCGAACTAATTTCCACCCCTAAAGTTACTTTGGACCAAAATATTTCATTCGAAAATTTTTAACTTTTTTCATATTTGACCTAGGGCGACAAAATTTTTATTAACGGTTTAGGAACTAATAATCTACGATTGTTAGTTCTCTAATAATCTACGACTGTCGTGGTGGCCTGGAGGTTTAAGACGCTCGCTTCTCATGCATGAGGGTGCGGGTTCGAAACCTACCAACGGCAAGTACCAATGTGACTTTTTCCGAGTTATATGTACTTTCTAAGATTATTTACACACCACTGACAAACGGTGAAGGAAAAACATCGTGAGGAAACCTGGACTTATAATTTCTAATTATAAGTTCGAAATCGCCAACCCGCATTGAGCAAGCGTGGTGATTAACGCTCTAACCTTCTCCGTGTGAGAAGAGGCTTTGCTCAGCAGTGGGCATTTATAGGCTGTTGATGAATCTACGATTTGGATAGGTTTTTGACTCGATAACTCCAGACGTTTCGCGAAAAATCCTCGCAATTGACCAAAATTTGGTGAAAAAACTCGTTTTTCATTCAAAACTTTAAATTCCTTCAGGAAACCGATCCGGGATTTTCGCTCTGTTGGACGGCCCGCGCCGAGACGCTTCTCCCGACGTATCGCACGCCCCGATCGGATAACAAAAAATTTCAAATTTTACATTTTCAGTTTCTCCATACATTAACTTTGCTCAGAATCTACCTATACCGAACAAATTCAAGGAGGAGGCCCGCCGAGAGATGCTGGGGACTCTGGACAGAGATCCGTGGGGACGCCCGTACCGGATGGTACGCGACAAGCTCCGCGCTTGGGCTCCCCCGCTCACCCAGAGTCTCCGGCAAGAAGTCTTGGAGGAGGTGATTGGCACCCTGTTCCCTCGACTGTGGAGGGGGTTCACCCCTCCGTATATGACTCCGCCCCCTGCGGTGCCCGACGCGGGCTACAGCGACGACGACGACGACATCGTCCCAGAGGTGACCGAGGCAGAATTGAGAGCGGCGGTGCGCCGGATGGGCGCCAAGAACACCGCCCCAGGACCCGACGGCCTGCATGGCAAGGCATGGGTCCTGGCCTCAGAGGCTCTCGGGCCTCGATTGATTGGTCTCTACAGCGCATGTCTGGAGAGAGGCCAGTTCCCGCTTCTCTGGAAAGCGGGAAAACTGGTCCTCGTGCGGAAGACGGGGCGCCCTGCGGACTCTCCGTCCGCGTACCGGCCCATAGTGTTGCTCGACGAGGTGGGGAAAGTCTTCGAAAGAATCATTTCGAACCGCCTCGTCGCGCACCTGACGGACATTGGGCCGGACTTGTCGGACGGCCAGTTCGGCTTCCGCAGAGGGCGCTCCACGGTGGACGCCATCATGCGCGTTAGAGACCTCACGACGGGGACTGCAGTGTCCAGGGGTAAGGTCGTAGTGGCGGTGTCTCTGGACATCGCCAACGCCTTCAACTCCCTGCCCTGGAGCTGCATCTTGGAGGCACTCCGATATCATCGGGTGCCTACCTACCTCCGTCGTGTAATCGAGGCTTACCTGACGGACAGGTCCGTCAGCTACCCCGGTCACCGGGGCGAGTGGAACCGGCGAGAGATGGCACGCGGTGTTCCACAGGGTTCGGTTCTGGGGCCGCTCCTGTGGAACATCGGCTATGACTGGGTGCTGCGCACCGACCTCCCGAACGGCGTTAGCACAATATGCTACGCCGACGATACGCTGGTGCTAGCGCACGGGAGGTCACACCAGGCGGCGGCCGACTTAATGGCGACAGCGGTTGCGACAGTCGTTGAGAGAATCCGGCAGTTGGGACTCGAGGTGGCGCTCCACAAGTCCGAGGCCATGTGTTTTCATGGCCGCGGGAACGCGCCACCTCCGGGTGGGTCCCAAATAACGGCGGGAGGAGTTACCATCGGCGTCGAGACGACGATGAAGTACCTAGGACTCGTCCTCGACAGTCGGTGGAACTTCATTGAGCACTTCCGACGTTTGGCTCCAAAGTTGGAGAGGACGGGGGCTGCGTTTAAACGCATCCTCCCCAACCTCGGGGGGCCAAACGCCTCCTGCCGGAGGTTATACGCCGGGGTCGTGCGGTCCATGGCCCTCTACGGCGCCCCTGTTTGGGCGCCAAACCTGTTGCTGTTGTTGCTCATGGCACAGAGGGTCATGGCGATCCGAATGATCCGCGGATACCGCACGATCTCTGGGGAGTCGGCGAACCTCCTTGCCGGATTACCGCCGTGGGATCTGGAGGCGAAGGTGCTCGCGCGCGTGTACGGCATGCGCGCGGAGGCACGTCGCCGGGGCGAAACCCCGCTGCCGCGCCAAATAGGTGCGTGGCGGGATGAGCTCCGGCGCGATCTCATGGCGGAATGGCAGCAACGACTGTCGCAACTGAGGGCTGGGCTCGCTGCCATCGCAGCGGTAAGTCCCCTCTTTGAGGAGTGGCTTGAGAGACGCTACGGCGTCCTCACCTACCGCCTGACGCAGGTCCTCACCGGACATGGAAGTTTCGGGAGGTACCTGTGTCTGATGGGGCGGGAGGAAACGCCCGGGTGTCATCACTGCGAGGACCGCCCTGAGGACACGGTGGAACACACGGTGGGAGAATGCCCTTCGTGGGCTGGCACCGCCGTGTCCTCAGGGAAGTGATCGGCGATGGCAACCTCTCGCGTCCGGGCCTAGTGCAGGCCATGATGCGGAGCGAGGGGGACTGGGATGCCGTCTCCTCCTTTTGCGAAGCAGTCATGCTAGCTAAGGAGGAGGCGGGACGCGTGAGGCAGCGAAGCGCTGCCTCCTCGCAACCCAGCCATCGCGAAGGACACACCGGGCGTCGGGGATCGCGAGACGATCTCCGGCCACCGTAAGCGCGGGCCTGCGGACGGCGAGCATGGGTGGCTCCCCGTCCGACCAGAAACAGACCCGAGCGTACGGCGCGTCGCGTTCCGCACGCGCCTCAAAGAGCCATCAGACCACCACAGATGGGGCCCAATACGGCCGATGCCGATTCGGAGTCGCGGAGAACCTAACGGGTAACCGGGGCTCCGGCTCGACGTGCAGGAGAAGGAACGGGGTGGTTTTTAGTCAGTAAGAGTCTGACACTCCCTCCCGCCTCACCCAGGCGGGAGAAGTCATTCGATGATTTTCCCCCCTTAAAAAAAAAAAAAAAAAAAATACCGAACAAAATTCTCCATACATTCGAAATATTTTGGAAACCAAACAACCGACTTCGGAGCAGTTTTCAGTTTTTACCATCTCCTCTAAGCTCCCAATAACCAATTCGGCACTTTTTACAGTCGAGGGCTCAACCCCCGAACTAATTTCCACCCCTAAAGTTACTTTGGACCAAAATATTTCATTCGAAAATTTTTTACTTTTTTCATATTTGACCTAGGGCGACAAAATTTTTATTAACGGTTTAGGAACTCATAATCTACGATTTGGATAGGTTTTTGACTCGATAACTCCAGACGTTTCGCGAAAAATCCTCGCAATTGACCAAAATTTGGTGAAAAAACTCGTTTTTCATTCAAAACTCTAAATTCTTTCAGGAAACCGATCCGGGATTTTCGCTCTGTTGGACGGCCCGCGCCGAGACGCTTCTCCCGACGTATCGCACGCCCCGATCGGATAACAAAAATCCTCAAAATTTACATTTTCAGTTTCTCCATACATTAACTTTGCTCAGAATCTACCTATACCGAACAAAATTCTCCATACATTCGAAATATTTTGGAAACCAAACAACCGATTTCGGAGCAGTTTTCAGTTTTTACCATCTCCTCTAAGCTCCCAATAACCATTTCGGCACTTTTTACAGTCGAGGGCTCAACCCCCGAACTAATTTCCACCCCTAAAGGGGTAGTTCTCAAAAAAGTGGCACAGTAACCTGTCAGCCAGTTTTTAATGGATAAAAGTATTTTTTATTAGGGCTACTGATCTTTTCTACACTACATTGTATATAAAGAGACTTTATACATTAAGGCCGAGTGAAAATGAGAAGTTTAGAGTTATAAATTAAAAATAAATAAATATTGTAATGTCATTTTCTCAGTAACTTGTCGTGTCCAAACACGATATGTCTGACTTTGAGGTGCAATAAAAAAATAATACTTTTTAATAAGCACTTAAATAAAATAAAACCTAATTTGTTATATAATTGTTTTAACGTGATTTTAATTTTTGCACATAAATACATATAGTTCTTAAGATATTCATGCGTAACGTCTGTCCAGAGATTTTTTCTCCACAACCTGGCGTTGCACACTACTGATCATTACCCACAGACTATAACGTTAGCAACACTCTATCCCCACGCGAAATAAGCCGACAGTATCTGGCTAACTGTTGTCAAAGAAAGACGCGTTTTGTGTGTGCTGTTTTCTTGGAAAATACATCGATACATCGCAATCGGATTTTGTAACAGGTGTGTTGTCTATTATCTGACCTACTTTCTTTTGTTTGTATGTGAATTGCTTTGAAATGTTTTATGTTAAAATATGTCATTAGGTGCCTGGATATGATTCTATAAGAGTAACTTAAAACAACCTAACCGTTTTGTTGGTATCTAATGTTTACCTACGTTTTCTCAGTAACCTGTGTGTCTTTACCCTGTTAAAAATGCACAGGTTAAAGAGATTGCTTACAGGTTAAAGATTTTTGACCCATTTTTTAAATACAAATTTATTTTTACTCGTGACATTTAGGCATATTTACTTAGATATCAATACTTAATATCCTTACTGAAAATATATTTGAGTTTGTTGATGAGTTAGAGTGAAGTTTATCAGCCTTTGAATAAACTAGTTTTGATTTTTAATTTTTGAATAATTTATTATTACTATTACGGTTTTTTTTACCTAGGTCCGGTATGTCCTTTGCTAGGTTACGGTTTAACCTATTTTTTTTCATTTTGTCAAAGGTAAAATGCCAAAAAATAAGAAGAGAGAAGATATTTTAACGCGAAAACGAGAACTTGAAAGAAAGAGATATGAAAAAATTAAAAATAACCCAGAACTATACGCGAAATATAAGGAAAAAAACAAGAAAAAATATCAGAAACGAAAACTTGAAGGGAAAGTAGTCTCAATAAATAATTTAACACCAAGGGATCAAAAAATGTTAAGAAAAAAGTGGCGAGAAGATGCTAGACGGTCCTATCAACGTAAAAAAGAAGAAAAAGCAAGAATCCAGCGCTTCATTGAATGCAACAGTCCTCCTACCAGTCCAGATATCGAGAACATAAATATAAATAATATCAATGATCTTAGAGAACAACCATCAACTTCCGCGGTGCTTAATTATCAAAGTAAAAGAATAAACAGATCGCATTCTAGGTCTAGAGAAGTTAGTCCAGCTAACTCGCAAGGTTCTTCAGTAAATTCTGGAATTATATCACCCAATGCTCAAAAATTGGTTCGAAAATTGCGCTACAAAAAAGATAAAGAAATAGCATCCTTACGACTTAAATTACAATCAGTAATAAAGTTAAATGATACTTATCGCAAAAAAATTTCGAGAATGAAACCTCTTCAAGAAAATCGTCAAGATAATGTTCGTTCGGTAAACTTATTTTCTAAACTCCAAAGTTCTCAAAATGCTAGCCATGATGATCCTATTGCTGAAGGCGTTTTACGTTCTTACAAGAGCGTAAAATCTTACAAAATGAAACAAATGATTTCTAATAGTCTTCAACCGCATCTTGAAACTTCGATTCACGCCACTAAATTTAAAAGTCAGTTCAAGAATTTGTTTAGAAGACGTAGTTTACCGCTTAAGAACATGTCAGTCTTGCAAAAGAAAAATGATATAAAAATATTTCTCTCAGCTGATGATAATAGTAGCTGTGCAGCAGGAAAGAAAGAATATGTTAAGAAAGATGGTGTTAAAGAACAGAAACGTTATTTGAATGATTCTTTTGGGAACCTTCATAAAAAATTTATGTCCTCTCATAGATACGCTGTCAGTTTTAGTACTTTTTGTCGATTTAGACCATTTTGGATTTTACCAGCCTCTAAACGACCTCGAGAAACATGTCTCTGTGTTATTCATGAAAATTTTAAGCTTTTTGTGTCTGCACTCCACAAATATAAAATAATTGAACCCAAAGATCCTACCAATTTACTTAAAACTATTTGTTGCTCCGAAAATAATGCTAAGTGCCTATTTCGTGATTGCCTGGAATGTAAAAATAAATCCATCAAATATTTGGAATATGACAGGGATATTGTTTTCTGTTATTGGACCTGGAACTCAAAGACTGAAAATATAGTACAAAATGGATGTGATAAAGTAATAAGACTAGTTAAGAAGGAAAAAATAGTAAGTAATCCAAATATAGCCATTCAAAAGTTCGAAGAGATCATAGAGAAGTACATGAATCATTGTGGAAGAATGGTTAGTCAGCAAAAGGCAATAAAGGAAATTAAAGAACGGTTAAATTTTGACGAAGCTGTTATTCACATCGATTACTCGGAAAATTATAAATGCGGTTACTCGAAAGAAATTCAATCCGCACACTTCGGTGCAAGCAAGCCACAAATTACCATACACACCAGTGTGCTTTATTTCTTTGATGTTAATAGAAAAAAACAAACACAATGTTTTGCCACTCTCAGTCCAAATCTGCGACATGACTCAGCAGCGGTATGGGCTCACATGGAACCGTTACTAGATTTCCTTAGAATACATTCCCCACAAGTAAAGACCTTTCATATTATTTCAGATTCTGCTGGCAGTCAATATCGAAATTATAAAATATACTTTGTCATCACAGCTTTGAAATGGAACTACCCTGACCTGAAATGTGTAACATGGAATTACTCTGAATCCGGCCACGGTAAAGGCGCTCCAGATGGAGTTGGGGCCGTATTAAAACGTACTGCCGATGCAAGTGTAAGTCATGGAAATGATGTACAGGATTTCGAATCTTTTACACTATTACTAAAAGACAAGTTGCAAAATATAAAAATCGATACTATTTTAGACTATAAGATCTTTGAAAAAGATTTGCTTCTACCAAATACTTTACTGCCATTTAAAGGAACACAGAAAGTTCACCAAATTGTATGGAGTAATACAAAGCCAAAAATGGTAGTATTAAGAGAACTTAGTTGTACAAAAGAAACCTGTTTAACTTACGCTGAATTCTGTAAACACGGTAAACATCTTGGTTTTCATAGAATTATTACAGAGGAAGTTATATCACCAGCAATATCCAGGTGCTCACGAAAAAGATCATCTGCTATGGCTACTACTCGAATTTCTGAAAATTGTTTTGACTCCGACGAAGATAGCTTTGTTGTCCGTGGTACTAATGTAGCAGATGATTTCATTCAACCAGAATTAGTAACAGTTCTTCATAGATCGACACCGTTTTCAGCTTTGTCTGAAATGGAATTACCTCCGGAACTCCAAAGAAGTACTTTAGATAACATATTAGATGAAGGGCCTGCGAACGTGACTATGTCTCCATTGAATTCTTTTAAGAATATTGAAGGTAATGATAGTGATTCAGACTACACTATTTTTTAACTATTTACTGTTTTTTATTTTGTATGTGATTGTTTAACATAAGGTGTTTATAAATCTGTGTGAAATAGAAGGAGTCATTGCATTCATCAATCTGAGCAACTGTTTCAATGTTATGTCTTTTTCCACATTACAGAGTCAGTCTCATAGAAAGGGTTGTTCAGAATAATACCTCCAATGCGGTTCATTTATTGCAAGTATTTTTTTGACAACTCCTATACTTCTTAATATTATAATATAACACGAAATAACTCTAAATTTAAGCACCTAGTACTTTTAGAATTACTATTGATAGCTGATTTAAGACTGATTGGTATATAATTTTGTTATAAGACCATTTACCTTGTTTGTGATTGTTAAAAAGGATGTTTATAATAATGGTACCTAGATAATAATTGTTAACTGTTTGGGACTGATTAAATTCTAATTTAGATTATGAGAATATAGTACAGCTATTCTATTTGTGTTTTTATTCGTAAATGTTTAAATTAATGTTTAATTCATTTGAGGAAGCTGTGATTTGTTACGTTTATAAAAACCGTTATTTTTGTTAGTTCATATAATATAATAAACGTTGATTTTGCATGATTACGTTGTTTTTTTTCTGTAACCTGTTTATTTCTATTTAACCTGGTATCGTTTTCTCAGTAATCTGGACAATACCTCTTTAACCTGTGAAGTTAATTTTTCAGAAGGCTCTATACGACTCAATTTCCAGTAAATCTGCTTCCCTTTCATTAATTCAGTTTCAGTAAAACACTGCCAATAGATTTTCATAACAAAAACGCGACATTTGAAACATTTTTTGAAATTGACAAATTTAATCGATCTGAGCCACTTTTTTGAGAACGAACCAAAGTTACTTTGGACCAAAATATTTCATTCGAAAATTTTTTACTTTTTTCATTTTGACCTAGGGCGACAAAATTTTTATTAACGGTTTAGGAACTCATAATCTACGATTTGGATAGGTTTTTGACTCGATAACTCCAGACGTTTCGCGAAAAATCCTCGCAATTGACCAAAATTTGGTGAAAAAACTCGTTTTTCATTCAAAACTCTAAATTCTTTCAGGAAACCGATCCGGGATTTTCGCTCTGTTGGACGGCCCGCGCCGAGACGCTTCTCCCGACGTATCGCACGCCCCGATCGGATAACAAAAATCCTCAAAATTTACATTTTCAGTTTCTCCATACATTAACTTTGCTCAGAATCTACCTATACCGAACAAAATTCTCCATACATTCGAAATATTTTGGAAACCAAACAACCGATTTCGGAGCAGTTTTCAGTTTTTACCATCTCCTCTAAGCTCCCAATAACCATTTCGGCACTTTTTACAGTCGAGGGCTCAACCCCCGAATTAATTTCCACCCCTAAAGTTACTTTGGACCAAAATATTTCATTCGAAAATTTTTTACTTTTTTCATATTTGACCTAGGGCGACAAAATTTTTATTAACGGTTTAGGAACTCATAATCTACGATTTGGATAGGTTTTTGACTCGATAACTCCAGACGTTTCGCGAAAAATCCTCGCAATTGACCAAAATTTGGTGAAAAAACTCGTTTTTCATTCAAAACTCTAAATTCTTTCAGGAAACCGATCCGGGATTTTCGCTCTGTTGGACGGCCCGCGCCGAGACCCTTCTCCCGACGTATCGCACGCCCCGATCGGATAACAAAAATCCTCAAAATTTACATTTTCAGTTTCTCCATACATTAACTTTGCTCAGAATCTACCTATACCGAACAAAATAGAGAATCCGGCAGTTGGGACTCGAGGTGGCGCTCCACAAGTCCGAGGCCATGTGTTTTCATGGCCGCGGGAACGCGCCACCTCCGGGTGGGTCCCAAATAACGGCGGGAGGAGTTACCATCGGCGTCGAGACGACGATGAAGTACCTAGGACTCGTCCTCGACAGTCGGTGGAACTTCATTGAGCACTTTCGACGTTTGGCTCCAAAGTTGGAGAGGACGGGGGCTGCGTTTAAACGCATCCTCCCCAACCTCGGGGGGCCAAACGCCTCCTGCCGGAGGTTATACGCCGGGGTCGTGCGGTCCATGGCCCTCTACGGCGCCCCTGTTTGGGCGCCAAACCTGTTGCGGCGTCCCGCTCGGACGCTGCTCATGGCACAGAGGGTCATGGCGATCCGAATGATCCGCGGATACCGCACGATCTCTGGGGAGTCGGCGAACCTCCTTGCCGGATTACCGCCGTGGGATCTGGAGGCGAAGGTGCTCGCGCGCGTGTACAGCATGCGCGCGGAGGCACGTCGCCGGGGCGAAACTCCGCTGCCGCGCCAGATAAGTGCGTGGCGGGATGAGCTCCGGCGCGATCTCATGGCGGAGTGGCAGCAACGACTGTCGCAACCGAGGGCTGGGCTCGCTGCCATCGCAGCGGTAAGTCCCCTCTTTGAGGAGTGGCTTGAGAGACGCTACGGCGTCCTCACCTACCGCCTGACGCAGGTCCTCACCGGACATGGAAGTTTCGGGAGGTACCTGTGTCTGATGGGGCGGGAGGAAACGCCCGGGTGTCATCACTGCGAGGACCGCCCTGAGGACACGGTGGAACACACGGTGGGAGAATGCCCTTCGTGGGCTGAGCACCGCCGTGTCCTCAGGGAAGTGATCGGCGATGGCGACCTCTCGCGTCCGGGCCTAGTGCAGGCCATGATGCGGAGCGAGGGGGATTGGGATGCCGTCTCCTCCTTTTGCGAAGCAGTCATGCTAGCTAAGGAGGAGGCGGGACGCGTGAGGCAGCGAAGCGCTGCCTCCTCGCAACCCAGCCATCGCGAAGGACACACCGGGCGTCGGGGATCGCGGGACGATCTCCGGCCACCGTAAGCGCGGGCCTGCGGACGGCGAGCATGGGTGGCTCCCCGTCCGACCAGAAACAGACCCGAGCGTACGGCGCGTCGCGTTCCGCGCGCGCCTCAAAGAGCCATCAGACCACCACAGATGGGGCCCAATAGGGCCGATGCCGATTCGGAGTCGCGGAGAACCTAACGGGTAACCGGGGCTCCGGCTCGACGTGCAGGAGAAGGAACGGGGTGGTTTTTAGTCAGTAAGAGTCTGACACTCCCTCCCGCCTCACCCAGGCGGGGGCAGTCATTCGATGATTTTCCCCCCTTAAAAAAAAAAAAAAAAAAATACCGAACAAAATTCTCCATACCTACATTCGAAATATTTTGGAAACCAAACAACCGATTTCGGATCAGTTTTCAGTTTTTACCATCTCCTCTAAGCTCCCAATAACCATTTCGGCACTTTTTACAGTCGAGGGCTCAACCCCCGAACTAATTTCCACCCCTAAAGTTACTTTGGACCAAAATATTTCATTCGAAAATTTTTTACTTTTTTCATATTTGACCTAGGGCGACAAAATATTTATTAACGGTTTAGGAACTCATAATCTACGATTTGGATAGGTTTTTGACTCGATAACTCCAGACGTTTCGCGAAAAATCCTCGCAATTGACCAAAATTTGGTGAAAAAACTCGTTTTTCATTCAAAACTCTAAATTCTTTCAGGAAACCGATCCGGGATTTTCGCTCTGTTGGACGGCCCGCGCCGAGACGCTTCTCCCGACGTATCGCACGCCCCGATCGGATAACAAAAATTTTCAAATTTTGATTTATACTATACTATAGGGATAGGGACAAGAAAGACTCTTCTCGGTCGAAAAAATTTTTATTGCTTTTATCGACGGACGATATCGAGAGGATCAATTTTTTCATTGTGTCCGCTTTGTCCGGTACTTGGTTTGGACGGAGTTCCAAATCTAAGTGCTTTTTACTTACTTACTCAATCTGACTATAATTATTTTATTTAACCAATTATTAATTACCGTTATCACTAATTTATTTATTTGACAATTTATTTATAATTTGACTATATTATAATCTTGATCCCCCCTTTACAGGGCCAATTATTTGTTGCTATTAATTTTATCATAGACAGTCCCCTCTTTACATGGGAAAATATTATTTCTGACATCTGTATCCCCTCTTTACAGGGATACAGCATATAGAGCCAGGTGCTCCCTTTATCCTGCTTGCCTTCTCCTGCTAATATGTGCGACACCACTCCCGAGTCGCCGGCTCCTCCCAATGCGATACGGTGTCTGTTTCCCGACACCGTAAAGACGCCAGCAAGCAAACAGCGCGGTCCGGTCCCGCCAAATTGCGTCCAGCGCAACCTGGCTCCCGCCAAACCGCGAGAGCGTAGGTCCTCGGGGCTCGCACCCTCACCCAATTCCCCTCAGCCAACTCGAACATTCGAGAACCGGACGGTGGAGGCGCGATACTGGCTGAAACAGGCCAAGTGTCAACTGGGTCTCGCAAGAAACCTAAAAACGGAGATCAAGACCCAGGCGACACTAGCCATTGAGCGCCTCTACCAACTGGTGAAAGAGTCCGAACACCAGCGGCTCCCTGAGGTTGGAGAGATTGCGGGTCTGGAGGCCCCTAAAATGGAGGACAAAGAGGACGAACTCCTCACAAAAATGGCGGAACATAGTGAACTGCTGAGGGTGGCCACCGTGCAAATGGGAGAGCTGAGGGAGGCTTTGATTGACCGGCGAGGTGTGGATACGGCATCTGTCGCCGAGGGCCACAACGGTCAGGGCGTAGAGCTTCTTGCAGAGATGCAAGATCTCAAGTCCGCGACCCGGGAGATCGGAAGACAGGTCTCCGAAATGAGGGCAGAAGTGCCCTCCTACGCGGAGGTCCTGTCAAAACCGAAAAGTGCAGGGCGGGTCGCGAGACCAAAGCACTCTATCGTTGTGTCCTCCGGCGACGCAATGGAGACCAGCGGTGATGTTGTGGGTCGGGTCCAGCGGGCGCTGAACGCGAAGGTGAGCGGCCTTCAGGTGGAAAAGGTCCGAAAAGTCAAGGACCAGAGGGTGGTGCTGAGCTGCGCCAGCAAAGAGGAGCTGGAAAGGATGACGGCGCAGCTCAGGGCCGACGGGCAGTTGCGGGTGGAAAACGCGCGTCAGCGAAATCCACTCGTAATTGTCCGGGACCTTCTGGCCTATAACAGCGACGAGGACATAAAGGCCGCTCTTAAGACGCAGAACGCGCGCCTGCTGGAAGGTCTGTCAGCCGAGGAGTCAGCGGTGACCATCAAGTACCGGAGGAAGGCGCGGAACTCTCTCGAGAACCACGTCGTCCTCCAGGTCTCACCTCGGATGTGGGAGAGGCTGACCACGGCTGGCAGAATCTACGTCGACCTGCAGCACGTCAAAGTGTTCGACCAGTCTCCGCTGGTCCAGTGCAGTCGGTGTCTGGCCTACGGACATGGGCGGAAAAATTGCACAGAGGAAGTGGACCTGTGTAACTATTGCGGGGGGCCCCACCTCCAGGCGAATTGCCCTAGGTCTGCCGAAGGTGTGGGGTCCCACACCTTCCTGCAAAAATTGTAAAAGAGAAGGGCAAAGCGACACAGGCCACACCATTTTCGCCCAGGACTGCCCTGTCCGTAAAAAGTGGGACGCCTTGGCTCGAGCGGCCGTCAGTTATTGCTAAGGTGGAATTTGGCGTCCCACAGGCAGGCACAATTGGATCAGACACCGACACACATTTGGAAAGTTTCCCCTATAGGGAGGGCAGCGCACAACTCTGTGTGTCCAAAGGCGGTGTTGACGCTGCACTCGTCGCGGATGCTAGTACGATAAAGACGAGAGACCACATAGCGGAAAACGTGCTACATAATATAGGGGATTGTGGCTCGGGTCACCGCGGTATAAAGCCGAGAGGAACAAATTGTGTGCACCCTCATGAGAAGAGGTACAAATTTGAGAATAGGCCAACCAACTTGCCGCGTTGGTCCGAATACCGCAAGTTGTCCATTCTGGAGGTTACCGCTTATTGTGCGCTGAAAATATGGTACCGCGGAGCGGAGTCGTAGCAGCTGATGGGCACCTGCAAAAAAGAACGGGCAATGAAAGACGTGATCGCAGACATATTTAAGGGGAACGCAGACGATGCTCTTCACTCGGTGAGCATAGGATCCGGTAGCTCAGACCATCTCGTCAGAAGTCCTGGCAGGCCACGCAAACGACTCAAATAGTCATGTTACACATGGCGGAGCGTTTGCGTGAAAATGGCACTACGATGACGGAGAACACCGGACCTCGACCCGGCGCAACCAGTGAAGGGCAGAATATTTTGGCGTTAAGTACGTATATTGATATAATATAACGACAGTAGCGTCAATCCTATTTATTTAAGTATCTATCCTAAATATATATCTATTCTTTATAAAACTTATGTATTACGTATTTATTTATATTTATTTTCTCTAATGGTTCCCAAAAATGAAAGTTTTAAATAAAATGTCACGCAAAAGGTCTCTGATCACGTCAGAGGAGCACTTCGGCACAGCAGGAGGGGTTTTAGCCGGTAAGAGTCCGGCAGTACTCACACCTCCCTTTTCGTGGGGAGGTGTGAGTCTCCATGAGGATTTCCCCTCCTGCTGTATAAAAAAAAAAAAACCTAACCTAACCTTTTTTTTTTTTTTTTTCGCCCGGGGAAAATGCCGTGCATACCCGGCCTCGCGGGGCCGAGGCCGGGTTATGTGGGGCTCGAACCCACTAAAAACCCCGGGGTGTGCCACTCACGCATGAGGGCGGGCCACGAGAACTGTTCTTTCGCACTTCATTCGCGACCCGCCCTGCGCCAGCCCGGCATAACGAAACGCCGGGCTCCTTCTCCTGCGGGCGGCGCCCGCGCACACCGCGGATGCCACCCCCTCTCGGGGCGCTGC
This sequence comes from Spodoptera picta, assembly GCA_038387885.1. Taxonomy (NCBI): domain Eukaryota; kingdom Metazoa; phylum Arthropoda; class Insecta; order Lepidoptera; family Noctuidae; genus Spodoptera; species Spodoptera picta. Next base: position 128,273 of record JAZHFQ010000424.1, on the reverse strand, counting down.
GACGTGGGCGACCGGTTGCTCCGACCGGCCGCCCCCTGCCCCACTAGCTACTAGGGAGGAGGAAGGAGGCGGGCATACCCGCGCCTCCTCCACCCCGTTCGCCGTCTTCGCGTCGGATGCGAGAGGGGATCGTCCTCCCTCTCGCGCTCCGACGCCTCCTTCTGCGACATGACTGCGTCGCAGAAGGAGACCATCGCCTCCCACGACCTCTGGCCGCCGACCATAGCACTAACTACGGCAGGCAGCGAGAGGTCGGCACCGACAACAGCCACCAGGCTCGCCCTCTCCGATGCCCACTGGGGGCACTCTGCCAGAGTGTGCTGCGCCGTATCTTCGACGCAGCCACACTCGTGGCAGACCGCCGTCGGCTCCCTCCCGGCAATACGGCACAGGTATTGACCGAAACACCCATGTCCGGTCAGCACCTGCACCAGCTGGAAGGTGAGCACCCCCCGTTTACGGTCCACCCATTTCCGAAGATGCGGGCGGACCGCCTCCACGAGCCTGACGCCCGCCGTGGGCGCCTGGAGGCGCCACTCCCACCGCACGAGGAGTGCCCGTCGCGCCTCACGCCGCCACCGCTCGACCACTTCGAACGGGGCGGCCCGACCGCGGGCCCTGGTCTCCGCCTTCCTCGCGTAGACGACCGCGAGGACCTCCGCCTCGAGGTCCCACGGTGGAGACCCGGCCAAGAGGCAGGCCGCCTCGTGCCCCACCGTACGGTACCCCCGTATGACCCGCTGCGCCATGACCCTCTGCGGGCGGCGCAGCTGGGCCCTGTTCTGGGCCGACAAAGCGTCGACCCAGATGGGGGCACCGTAGAGGGCCATGGAGCGCACCACCCCCATATAGAGGCGGCGGCACCCCACATTCGGCCCTCCCACGTTCGGCAGGAGACTTCCGAGAGCGGCTGCCGTCCCGATGAGTTTCGGGGCGAGCAGTCGAAAATGCTCCCGGAAGTCCCACCGTCTGTCGAGGACGAGTCCAAGATACTTCATCCTGGACCCGACCTCGATCGCGGCTCCGTCCACCATAATGGTGGCCCCCGCTGGAGGCCTTTTTCGAGGCCCGTAGAAGCACAGGGCCTCGGTCTTCTCCAGCGCCACCTTCAGGCCCAACCGCCGGACCCGTGCCACCACCATCAAGGATCCGGCGGAGGCGAGCCGCGCCGCCTCCCGGTATTCTGCCCCCTTCGCTAGAATAAGCGTATCGTCCGCATAGCAGACGACACGCACACCCGGGGGCAGACTCCCCCTCAGCGCCCAGTCGTAGCCGATGTTCCACAGGAGCGGTCCTAAGACCGAACCCTGTGGAACACCGCACTGAGCCTCCCTCCGCCGGACAACACCGTCCCCGCCCTGATACAGGACGCATCTGCCCCGCAGATACGTCCCGATAACCCGGCGTATATAGAGGGGCACGCGGTGGTATCGCAGCGCCGCCTCTATACACGTAAAGGGCAGAGTGTTGAACGCATTGGCGATGTCAAGAGACACCGCCAACGCAACTCCGCCCTCGGCCACGCTCTCCTGCGCGAAGGCCTTTACACTGCCGATCGCGTCGATGGTGGAAAGGCCCCTGCGAAAGCCGAACTGGCACGCGGCCAGGTCCGGGCCGCCTACGCCGAGGTGCCGGATGATGCGGGCAGCGAGTACGCGCTCAAAAAGCTTACCCGCCTCATCCAGCAACACGATGGGGCGGTAGGCAGAGGGAGACTCTGCCGGGCGCCCCGGCTTCTGAAGGAGGACAAGCCTGCCCTCCTTCCAAATCTGAGGGAAACTCCCGGCGCGCAGACACGCGCTCAGGAGTCCTCGAGATGCGCGAGCATCTCCCCACGCGCCGTCTTCTTGGCCCGGGATATTGCCGTCTGCAGAGTCCTCCGAGCTTCGCGGTAGGACTCGTACAGTTCCCGGGCCACGTCCGCCTCCTGCACTCTCCGCCTGCGGTAATTGGTGTGCGCTCGTCGCGCAGCTACGCAGGCTTGCCTAAGGCCTGCGAGCTCTTGCGACCACCAATATACCGCAGGTTTCGTAGGACGACTCTTGACGCGGGGCATCGCGGAATCGCAGATGCCCGTCATCGCACCTCGCAGGGCTACCGCCTCCTCCTCAAGGGTCCCCGGCTCCGCCGGCGCCGCAAACCACGCCTGGACGATGGCCGCCTCCTCGGCGACCTCTCGATCCAGGCGCGATAACGCCCACCTGGGGAAGGCGTCCCCGTTAAACTGGCGAGTCCGCCCCCCGTGGCTGCTGGAAGTGGAGATCTCAAATCGGATATATAGATGGTCCGATAGGGTCTCCACTTCCTGCATCACCCGCCAGTTGCGAACGCGTGCCTCAACAGCGGGGGTGGCCAGTGTCAAATCAGACTCTCGAAGCATTGAGTAACGCGGGGTTTACAATTAATTTAAATAAGTGCAAATTCTTTGAAACAAGCATAGAATATTTAGGCCGTATAATTTCCCACGAAGGAGTTAAACCTAGCCCGAGAAAAGTGTCTGCTTTAGTCAACTCTCCTATTCCCACCAACGTCAGGCAAGTTAGGCAGTTTATGGGGCTGGTGAGTTACTTCAGACGTTTTATACCCGAATTTGCTTCTCGAACAGCTACAATTACCAAACTAGTTAAAAATAACGAAATTTGGGAATGGGGATCAGAACAAACAAAAGCTCGTAATTATGTTTTGAATTATCTTACCAATGAACCTCTATTATCAATATTTAACCCAGATTTACCCACTGAATTGCATACAGACGCTAGCGCAATAGGATACGGCGCCATTTTGCTACAAAAAGACAATAATTCTCTTACTAAAGTAGTCGCGTATTTCAGCAAAAGAACTAGCCCCTGTGAGTCCCGATATCACTCATATGAACTGGAAACTCTTTCTGTATACAATGCTTTAAAACATTTTCGTGTTTATTTACTAGGTATAAATTTTACAATAATCACTGATTGCAATGCCATAAAGTCCACAGCTAACAAAAAGGATATTTCACCTAGAATTGCACGATGGTGGACTTATATGCAAGATTTTACGTTTGAAATTGTATACAGAAAGGGACAGTACGTTAGTCATGTTGATTATCTGAGTCGAAACCCTGAGGTAGATCAAAGTTCGAATGTTGCCCCTCAAATTTTAGCCACTTTGACCACCTCAAACTCTGACTCTGAAACTACCTCTGTTAATCCGATAGATGATCCGCGATCTTGGTTAGAAGTAGCTCAGGGTAGAGACATTGAAACTCAAACACTTATTGATAAGGTCCGTGCAGGAGATTTAGATTCAAATCAGTATATGGTTCGAAATAATTTATTATATTATAGAACTGATCCATTAGTCTCGCCTAAATTATATATTCCAAAGGGAAGTAGACTGAGCATTCTTCGTTTGTTCCATGATGAGAATAGCCATGTTGGATATGATAAAACATACCATAAACTTTCAGAATATTTTTGGTTCCCAGGGATTTCTAGATTTGTTAAAAAATATATAGCTCACTGTCTAACATGTGTTGAAAAAAAGACTCATCATGGACCAAAACAAGGACTGCTTCACCCTATAGAAAAACACCCATACCTTTTCATACCGTACATTTACGGCCGTTCCCAATATTCTATCTATCCCTTGTTTTGCCCTACTGGAGATAGAAAAATCTATCTATCTTTAAATTTGCCGTCTCAATAAACTTACTGGCGATAGGCAAACTAATCTATGCTGCCGTGGTATAACTATAATGCCGTTATCTGCTAAAGTCATTTTTTTTAATAATGCAAAAAAACGGCGGCAAATTTTTAAACCGATGTAATTTTTCGATAATAACACATATCAGAGATTTGGAAGTACCAAAACATATATGAAATCGCATACTTTCGAACTACTTATCCTATCATATCGTAAATGTAATTTAATTTCATGAAAACCGTTTTTTTGTGTTTTTGTTCATCAGAGACGTAACCGAAATCATAACAGATCATCGACTAAAACGCCGCTGCGTAAAGCGTAACGGCGTTTAAGTATATCTATTTCATAGCAAATTATTGGTTTTTAAAATGCAAAATTTCATCACTTCAATTATTAACTAAAATGTTGTTATTTGCACATAACGGCAATTTAGCTTACGATTAATATATTATAGAACTGATTCGTGTTAAACTTTAGTGCGTTTAACGTTACTTTACTGCTTTTAAGTCTGGTAACCTTTAGATGCGTATTAATTAAAAGGATAAACTTGAATCCTTGTTTAGCTAAAACGTGGTTTAACTAAAAACCTTACAGTTTAACGACATTATAGCTTAATAATAAAAAAAAAATAGTGAATAATTTTATTGGCTAAAATGAATTAAATTTATTGATATTAAAGATAATTTTTAAATAAAAGTCATAGTATTATCAATCAACTAGTCTTTATTGACTATATTTCTTTATTGCTTTTATAATAATATGTAATTATGCTTAAACTTATAACTTTCACAAAACTTTACTTATAATTAGATTTTTTAGGAACTTTCAAACAAGAATGACATCAGTTATTTAGCAATATAATTATGTACTACTTGTACTTTAAAATAAGATAACATAAAACAAAATTTTTATATACTAACTTCAGTCTTTCATTAAACCTGAGATAACAAACAATCAAAACTAAGTCTAATCTTCTCCTTGAACTCAAAACTTTATATTTCTAGTACTTATCATTTAAAAAAACAATCATCAACAGCTGAAAAACAAAAACGAAAAACAATTTTCCTTATTTAAATTTTAGTTCTTACTTTTTTTACCTACGTTTATTAAAAAAACTTTAAAATTTATAAAATTTATATATTCTTAAAAACACAGTATTCAAAATCGTATCACAGTTACATTACAAAATTTAAAATTATTATTTAGTTGAAATCAGTCTCAATAAACTGGCACTACTCTATATTATTATTCTAATCAGAACTTGTACCGGAATGTTATTTCTCTTGTTGGTAAGTTTTTCCAAAATAACAATTTATGACGGGGAATTATGTTCGATAGGTTTTTAAGTAAATCTGCTTTCCTCTTAGGTTCGATACCTTTCGGTTCGGTTCTAAATTTAAATACCATTGTACGTGAGTTTTTTAAATATCTATCGTTCATGAAACGAAGAGTTGTAGAGGTATATGATGCATCATCGAAATTATTTTTATACATAAGATCATAACTTTTACGTACGAAACATACCTCAACTATATTTTTTAAATAAGCTCTTGGATTGGATGTTTGAATTCTTCTTTGGGACACGTAGTTAGGTATATTTAAAAAGTTTTCTGGCAACATAGACTGAACGATCACTTTTGATTTATTTATGGATGATACACACTCTTCGAAATCTGTAAAATCGTAAAGCTTACCCTTTTTCTTCATAACTCTACCTGGTGATGTACTTGATCGCAGCCATAAAAGTGTGGCCGGGTTCGAAGTAATATAGATTTATTCTCTGTGTGGCAATATCTTCACTATTAATCATATGAATGAGCATCGCATACAACAACCCATTTTTATTTTGTGAGCTACAGTCATCAAGCCAGATGTGTACTTTTTCAACATCTCTGTTACGCAATAGAAAATTATAAAATGCTGACATTATATCTTCTTGCCTTCTCCCTGCAATGCCATCATGCCAGATAACTGTTAGGGGTTTTAATTCTGCGGTAATCTTACCAAGTGGTGCAAAGGTTTGATTGTAGGCTGAAAGCCGTAGACAGAAAATTGCGGCTTTAAACATCTCCAATCTAGGCAACATAATTACTTTCTCTAGATCAGAGCTATAGAATATTTGTGTATTATTTTGTGTTTCCTCCTTATGTTTTTTGTATAGATCTCGCGCTTTTGTGTATCGTTGTCTATGATAACTCCAATCCACACAAACTGTACAGTTTTCAAGTATCTGGACTGCGGCGTCATGTGATGTTTCCTTTTTGTGGAAATTATAACTTTCGCACAATTCACATTCCTCGTTACCGAGGGCAGTAAAGGATATTTTCATATTTTTTAAATGTGATCTATATAAGCTGTACGAAACTTGTCTATCCGGGTATGTCTCACAAAAATGTTTATGCATTTGAGTTATATTTATATCACTTGGTAGATATCGCCTTAGAGGTGCATGTTCACGTATGTGTGGTTCTAATGGGTTAAACGATTCAACGTGCTGATTCAGTAAATTGCGATCAAAAGCTGGTGTTTTCTGGTGTTTGCCACGTTTATCTATTGAAGAATCAGTAAAAGTTGTATGTAGTATCCTGTCATTATTTTTCAAATATCCTAGAGTGGTAAGGAAAAATATTTTGCATACATCTTTTCTAGTGCCATCTTGTTTTTTCTTGGATTCCTTTTAGGTTCACTGGTAATTTTTCTTTTTGGCACTGCTACGTAGGTGTGTGCTCCAACAAATGCATGTTGCTCCTGCCATGACATATCCCAGTATGATTTATTAATAGCCTCTCTATCCTCTTGGTTAAGTAGGGTCATACATTTCTTGAGACACTTTTCATTGCATCCAGGTTTGACACTATGTTCGCTCTTTTTTTTATTTTTGGCATCCAATCTCCGCTGTTGTAACGGGGTGTTATGTTTCCTTCTTTTGCGTGGTAGTTGTAGTATATCTGAAAATGTGGAGCAATAATTGCCATCAACTGATTTACAGCGCTTTCGGGTGCATAGTCGCTTGGGCGTAATTTCCTTACAAGTACCAATAGAGTTTCTACGTCTGCTCTTCAAATTTAAAAACATCCTATCTCCGTCATCCACAGGCAATATGGAACAGTGATTACCATTATTAGTTTACAGTATTTTCTCCTTTGTTTTTCTTCCACTTTCAGGTACATCAGACATGTCGCTTTCTGAAGAATCAGATGGACAGTAATCTTTGTCAATAACGGAGTCGTCTGAATCAAAATCAAGAGGACTATTTTCACATGTTCCTTTCGTATTTAATGGGACTTCTTCATCAAGCGGGGAAAAATCAAGTGATAACATTAATTCGTTGCATGTTAAATCTATTTCAGTAGGATTTACAGTATTTTGATGAGGTGACATTTTAAATTCGCTGAATAGAGACTGTGGACTTAAACTCAAAAGATGATGTGAATTACACGTAACTTGCGTCTCACAAAATGTATCGAAAACGGTACCTGCCATAGAATAGGGTTCCTCGTATATTCTGTTAATAAACTAAGTCAGATCAGGGCCAGGTTTTGTTTTTGATTTTGGTTGTTTCGGTTTTAGGAATAGGTACACAAGGATCGTTACGTAGCCGGTATCCCCCCGCCCCGCGCGAGATCAGTTAACGGCTTTGTAGTGTATTAGTGTGAGATAACGTCATTTTAGTCTAATAATGACGGACAATACATTTTTTAATAGTTTTGTAAGTGCCGCTATAGGCTTCTACGTACGTCAAATCAAAATACGAGTACCTCAAAAATAAGCAATAATGCCGTTAAACATCGTTAGTCAAGTTTAAGTCTATCATTTTCAATTAACGACGTTATAGTTTAAATAAAGCGATATCCTTTATTGAAAAACAAAAATCCTATAAAACAGTTATAGTACCTTAACTGCTTTGTAGTGTACAATAGACTCCTAACGGCAATTAAGACAAGTAACCATATATACTTTTTATAATAAAAATATGTGTAAATGAACCTTAGCGGCTTTATAGACTCATAAAGTTACTTAATGTCATTTTTGCTTATTTCGCACGTGACAAATATGTACTTAACGACATTTTTTAAATTATTATTTTTAAAACTATTCAAGATATCGAAAATTCGTAAACACAGATCGATAGGTTTTTTTTTTCTCATTAATATAGCATCAAAAGTTGAGAATCGACCAGATGTTGGATAACGGCATTTTAGTTATACCACGGCAGTATGGTTGTCATTACCTGTGGGAGGACGGATAGGTTATCTACAGATTGCTTTTACTATGAAATTGACAGTTCATGCGTCCCAATAATAACAAAAGTGCTATCTGTCAGTGACTTTGGTTATCCCTAGTAGGCTTTAGCTCTATCGCAGAATTTTGAGGGATAGGAGTATAGTTATCAGTGAAGATCAGTATATATATCTTTTCTATTTCTTAAAAATACATCAGATTTAAACAAAAAATCATTTCGGACTCCAGTTCAAGTAGTAGTTCAAGTGCTATTGATATTTTGAAACAAATAAGGAACTGGGAATCTGACGAGGACGATGTGGTTACCACAACACGACCATATCAAGAGCGTGTTAATTACATGTACAGATATGACGATTACGAGTTTGTGTATAGATTTAGGCTAAGAAGACTAAATTAGAGAATTTTATACTTGTCCGTTATTCATACCTACATCTTTATTTTAATTAAGTGTTCCAGTGGACGAGAAATGAGATAAACATTGAATGTGCAAAATGCACAGTGTAATAAAAAGATGGTTTAGAATAAACTGTTTTATTTTATATAATTATATGAATTATTATTGGATTGTTTCTCCTTCTCCAGTATATCTAGCTAGAGTTTCCGTTTCTTTAATGCATGTATTTCTTTTCGATCTGTTATTGACTCATATCATCTGCATCAGCTCGTCTTTTCTGTTTTCCTAGAAAAATATTATTTATAATCATAATATTATTTATAGTGTATTATTCCATTTTGCTCCTCACCATATAAAAGTTTTATAACCAAACAGTATTGAAAAGTAAATAGTCATTACCAATACCAAACCCCAAAAATGAAATATACAAGAAACTATCTGTGATACCTAATCCTCCAAGTCGCATCCTTGAGCTGGTTATTGCTGGCATTTTTGACTTTGCTGAACATCAATGGATTTGCCTCCACCAATTGTACCAGCTGCATTACTTCTTCTTTCGTCAATAGCATATTCTTTTGCTACAATGAGTGCACCAAACACGAGTTATTAGTCACATGTATGTTCATGCAAACAACAAAAAATATTCAACAATCCAAGTATAAAAGTTCAGTGAAAGCCATAGAACTAAACTTCAATAGCTTCAATCTAAAGCTAGAAAAGCACAAACTGTAAAACTTACTGAGCTCATTTACAAACAATTCTTTGTTATATTATCATCATAATTTATTTTATACAAAATCAACAAACAACAATGTCAAATGTCAATGTTTTAACAAACACGTTCCGTTACAAGTCGCGCACTCATCCAGTCGCAAACATGAAGTTTTCGTTATATTTAACTAAAAAAAATATTGTTTACTATATAATTTGTGCAAAATATAAGGTTTCGTTAATTAATTCAAAATGTTTGTGATATAAACATGACAAGATGCTTTGAAAACATTATTGTAACTTAGTGGCACTCTGTGGGGCTCTGCATACAATGAAACACATGGGAGGGCTCAGATAGGCACCCTATCTACTGATATCTAGAGATAGCAAAGACACATTTTAGTTATTGGGACGACATCGAAAGATAGATAGCTTTTAACTGACTATCGAGGATAGCTATCTATCTTTACCTATGGATTGAATATTGGGAACGGCCGTTAGACTGCACAGGTCCATTCCCCAATTCTAATAGTGGTTATAAGTATTTACTTATTATTGTAGACGGATTTACCAAATTTTGCATATTAAAACCATTAAAAACAATGTCTGCTGAAGAATTGGCCCAAATCGTACGGGATACTATTACTGACTTTGGAATACCATCCTTGATTATTACCGATCGTGGAACAAATTTTTGTTCACGACAAATGCGGGAACTATTTAACGAATGGCAAGCTAGGCATCACATGATATCCACTGGTACACCGCGTGGTAATGGTCAGGTGGAGCGTTACGTGTCTACAGTCACAAATCTAGTAAGCGCTTCTTGTACTGATGAGTCAGATTGGCCGAACTTTTTGTGGAAAGTCCAATTATCTTTGAATACTACAGTTCAGCAATCAACGGGGTTTCAGCCCTTAAGATTGTTAATTGGTAGGGACGCGAACATACCATCCATACAGGCTCGATTGGATGAGGTACATATTAATAATAATTATAGAGACATTGTAGATGTAACGGCTGATAGAAACGCAGCACAGCAACGCCTTAGGCTTGTAGCTGACAAATTCAAAGAGCGTTTTGACCAGACTCGTAGGGACAATGTAAATTATAACTTAGGTGACACAGTATATGTTAACCAAGACCATAGACGAAACGACAAATTAAAAGTAAAATTTAAAGGGCCCTATGTCATAACATATATTAGATAATGACAGATTCTCATTAAGAGGTATTGGTAATTTGCGAAATATTACAATTGCCAAAGATAAACTTCGTCTGTGGCCTGGGGAATGGGTTGAGGAAAATGTGATTGCAGAAGACAATATTATGTAAAAAATGTTATTAAAACAGATTCTGTATGATTGTTTGTTACTGATTATGATTTTTACTGATTATGATATTATTATTGATGGATGAATTGCCTTAGCTGATGTCCGACATTCACTGGCTGCGGGTGATTAAGCTTCACCGACTGCGGGTGTTTGGTCGTACATAGTAAGGTTGGATTATTGGTTATATCGTGATTATTACGAAATGAATATTTATTTATATAATTTAAACTTGATATCTTATGCAATTATTGTAACATAAATACTTGGTATGTGGTTCACTCAAAAGAAAACATGTTAATAAATAATTAAATTGTCCTTCGAGAACGAAGCACATGTCAGTATGGCCGTGTTAGAATACATATTATGTTTATTCATATTAGTTATAGTATTAGAGCGATAGTACCATTTTAATGAAAGTCATTTAATTGTATTAATTATTTTTTTTAATAATGTTAGAATAAATACTTCTGTACATTGGTTTAATTTTATTGGTAAACACGATAATGTCATTTTAATCAAAGTCGAAAATGGTTGATTATTTTTGTTCTATAAAATAATGGTGTTTATTACTTTTAAATCATGGTAGGAGAATATTCTAAGTCAATTACTATTTTTAAATCATAATTGTAATTAAAAAGTTATTCTTTGTAATTGTTGGGTAGTAGGGAAAAGAGGGGATAATGTTATATAAGGCGTTACATGGCCGGAGGTAGCCAGTTTGCTGTCAGACGCCAACGAGGACTAAATTTGATCCAACGGTGTTACAAGGTTTTTAAGATAAGTAATTGTTTATTATGTTGTATTTTATTCACTTGTTTATTAATGTTTATTAACTAATTATTTAATTACTATTGTCATGAAATAAATTATGATAGAAATTATTGATCGAAATGGAGTTTTAAAATATTAAAGTTATTTACTATCTTTTTTGTTTTGTTTATTATTGCAAATTAATATTACCTAAATCAATTAATAATGAAAATATACCGATTCCATATTTAAAAGTAAGTGTTTTTCTTTTATTATACCTAATACCTATTTCTAATTTTAACACCTGCAACAAAAATCAAATATTTACCTTTGCAAGAAAAACCTGCCGGCTTTCAATTTGCATAGCAACCGTGCACCATGCGAGGCTAAACTGCTGTCGCATCACAACACGGCGCCGTGCGATATGGAACGAACAGTTTGCCAGGACGCGTGGATCCAATTACACTCTTCAAACAGCTGGTTAGCGACTTGCTGCGACATATGCACATTACGTACCATTTGTAACAACGACGTGACGACGTACACTATGACGTCATCGAGCATAGTCTCTATAACTCAAGGATGTGTAATGCAGTCCAAAGATTTGACAATTTACACTCCGCACCAGTATAACAGTCACTTGAAGATGGACTACGAGTTATCTGTTCCTACTTTGGACAGCTCTATAAATAAGATCGTTAATCTAACGTACACTTATGTTCCTAATCAATTCCAAGACACTGCAGAAAGGGTAGAAATGAAGAATATAGAGGATAAGGTTAAAACACAACAAGAAAATGAGAATCGACAACTCACCACGATCTCCAGCCACGATGTTCATCAATATGCTATCAGCTACCTTATGTTAGCATCTGCCGCAATTGCTTTGCTTGTGGTGTTTGGAAGGAAGCGTTGTCGCAGGATTTCAACTAAACAACCAAGCGCATCGAATAACGAAGAACATCAAGACATTGAACTACAAATTATCCATAGACCCAGTGACAACCGGCTCAATGAATCAGCCACAACAGCATCACCGAGCGAGGAGTACCCGGAGCAGCATCAACCTGGGCCATTTCGCCGAAGTAGCAGAACCGGAACAAGAAACGTCGCATTTAATTTTGACTAATGAATAACTTGCTTTGTAATGGCTTTTCCTTTTCTCTATCTTTTATATTAACTAGTTTTTCTTTTGGGGTGGCAAGATGTACAGTCTTAAACTGTACACGCTGTATATGGGTAGTGCTGATGCGGCAACTATGTCGCGTCGCGCGTTCGTAATTTAAGTATAAATAGTCATCGATTAACTAAACTCAGTGTGTCCTAATAAACCAACGATAGAGAAAGGAATCGCCAACCTTCAACTTGTATAACTTAACTAATAAACGTATCATAAGTGATCCTTTCTCTTTGCACTCATTAACTCAACTGACTTAACTTCAAGAAGCAAACATCTTTACCAGCGAACCTAAGCAAGGTGTACTTAACCGTACATTTGCTATCCACTTTTAAACAGAAGTCTCATTTACTGTGTTGTGCCAGTTGTACCAGTGCAGTGTAATCCATTGTATGTACATTTCTATTTTTTACATTCCAGCGGAACCAAGGGTCCAAAGTCCACGGCGCTTGGCCTACGTGACCACGCGGCGGTCGCGCTGTAGCAGCCTGCTTACCTGCAAATAGTACTTCTTGCCTGCATTTTCGAATTTAAGTATTTCTTCATATAATTCTTTTCACTTCGCTTTCATTTCCTTGCGTGTTATATTATAATTATTGTGGCTTTCAGCTGGGCAGATTGAGAGTGATTTTATTGCATACCTACTTGCATTTACTTATTCGCACAATGGATCTTAAATCATTAAAGAAAACTAGAGCTAGCCATAAAGCAAAGCTTACCATATTTAAATTGTAGGGACACATGTAAGTATGTATGGCAGAGTGCAAGGCAAGCAAAAACCTGTGTAAGCGTGAAGTATGCGAGGCACGGACAGTTACTGCGCACTGGTCCGAGTGAACGGTCCTATCTGGGGGTTTACGTGAATATATCCGGTATTCGAACACCGTTGTTTCTCTCAACCCCCTGCGCCCCACGACCAGAAGAGGCAGTGCTCAATTAGGGATCCCCGTAATCACGATCCCTAAAGTGGTGACCCCGAACGCAAATTATAAACGTGTTGCGTGAATTGCGTGGACATTTATAAGCGCATCGTAGGCGCGAACTTTGTACAAGATGATGCAACCACAAGTGCCAGCTCAACCCACAGTGAAAGTAGAAGGCAGCGATTTAGCCCAAATAACCATCAAGACGCAGATTCCGGATTTCTGGACAGACCAACCGCGACTATGGTTTGGCCAATTCGAGGTCATAGTGGCAGACCAGAAACTAGGTGAGAGAAAAAAATTCAACTTAGTGGTCGCAAAGCTGAGTAAAGACAGCGTCAAAGAAGTGTCTGACTTAACGCTTCAGCCGCCAGAAGATAAACAATATGCAGCGCTGAAAGAGCGATTACTTAGCGTCTATGAAGAGTCAGACAGTCAGAGAATTCGGAAACTATTGAAGGAAATCGATCTGGGAGATCAGAAACCGTCGCAACTGCTTCGAAGAATGAAGGACCTTAGCAGAGGAAAATTCCCAGACGATACCCTACGCATCCTGTGGATTGGACATTTACCAGCGGCAGTACGTACCGTGTTGAGTACCAGTGAAGTTACCGACCTTAAGAAGCTAGCTGAGCATGCGGACAAGATCATGGAGGCAGCGGAGACGAACGACACAGTCTCAGAAGTCAACTCCGGCGCATCAACATCGAGCACCGACGCATTAGTAGCAGAAATATCGAAACTAAGCAAGAGGATAGACGATATGCACACAGACAGGCAGAAAAGGAAAAAGTCCGACGCTCGATCTCGTTCACCATCTCCAAGGAGACGGAGGTACTACCCGTCGCAACAGCGGTTCAGGAAGAGATCGACGGATTGGGTATGTTATTACCACTTTCGATTCGGCAAAAGAGCTACGAGATGTGAACAACCCTGCAGCTGGAAAGGTGGCGCCACGTCATCGGAGAAACGCCAGTCGGGAAACTAGCAGCGGTGCAGCCTACGGTGGGGGACTGCATCGACATGTCAAACCATCGACTAAGCATCAAGGACATCAACACGGGTATGCGTTTTTTAATAGATACTGGTGCTAATGTTTCCGTCTTACCTGTTACCAGAAAATCATACAGTATAAGCGATAGTTCTAACTTTAAATTCAAACTTATGGTACAAGAAATTTAGAATTAAATCTTAACCTTAAGAAACCATATAAATGGACCTTCATCGTAGTTAATGTCAAACAACCAATCATAGGAGCAGATTTTTTACGCCACTATAATTTACTAGTAGATCTGGCTTCACAGAAACTAATTTATTTATTTATTTATTTATTTATTTATTTAGAAAACCAACAGCGATACATATGATATAATACAAAATAAAGATATTACAGTTTAGTAAGGCTAATAATAGGTTTCCCTGCTTAACTTAATTTGTATTTACCATGCGAACGGACTTTAAACAATATTTGAAAATAAAGTTTTAATATAGAATTGAAAGTTAAATATATAATAATAATAAATATAAAATAATATAAAAATAAGAAAGGGAGATAATAATATTAACCTAATTAAAATATGAATTAACATAGTAAATGCTTTATGGTGAGTGGAACAAAGTTGCTCGCTAATTGCCTTTATCAATTATAATATTTTTAACTTGGGCTTTAAAGCTAGATTTTGTGCAGTTAAATACATCAACCTGAGAGAAGTCTTTGTTGTAGGCTCGCGCAATGCGAGCAAGTACACAATTACTAGCATAGTTAGTGGCATGCCTAGGTACATGCAACATTGGCGTATGGCGAGTGCGTCGTAGAGGAGCATTAAATTTGATTTGTGATAACAAATCCGGACAATCCAGCCTACCATTCAGTATGTCGTAAAGTACACACATGTCCAACACTTCACGTCGTTCATCGAGTGTTAACAACCCATACGTTCGACAGCTATCTTCGTAAGACATTGGACGTTTGCGGAGGCGGTAGTTAAGGTGATTAATAAATTTTTTTTGAACCCGTTCTATTTGATTTTTATATATATTATATTGAGGGGACCATATTGGGCATGCGTATTCAAGAACGCTACGAACATAAGCAAAATATACAGATTTAAGCGCTTCAATGTTTTTAAATGCCTTGCAGGATCTTAAAATGAATCCTAAATTTTTGTAAGCTTTGCTAGTAATAAGATCAATGTGATTTGAAAATGCCAATTTGCTATCGAACATAACTCCTAAGTCTCGAACTATCTCAACTTTATTAATAGTAGTTCCATTAAATTGGTACGAGTACATTATAGGGTTCCTCTTACGTGTGTAACTGATGCATTGACATTTCTTGACGTTTACTGTAATCTTGTTTCTTGTGTAGTAATCATGTAAATTGTCAAGGTCTTGTTGGAGAGCTGTACAGTCATCAAATGAAGTTATTTTATAATATATTTTTTTGTCGTCAGCGTACATTAAGTGTTCGGAGTGTTTGAAAGAGTCAGTAATATCAAATAAATATGCATTATAGAAGAGAGGTCCTAAATGGGATCCTTGTGGAACACCACTAGGTATTTCTATGAAGTTAGAACGGTAACCACCCAATACTACAGCCTGTGATCTTTTAAATAAGTATGATTTTACCCAACGAAGAAGATCGCCGCGAATACCCAGTCTGTATAATTTGTTGAGCAGGATGCTGTGATCCACACGATCGAAAGCTTTTTCAAAATCTGTGTAGATCACATCAACCTGCCCTCCCTTATCTGTATTGCCAAGGACAAAGTTAGAAAAGCAAGCTAGATTGGATATACTCGAACGCTTCTTTAAGAAACCGTGCTGCCTATAAGAAATACCTCTAAGAATGCAAGGATATATAGCATTGTACACAAGCTTTTCAAATACTTTACCCAAAGTATTAAGTATAGAAATACCTCTGTAATTTTCTATTTTTACTCGCGAACCCTTTTTATGTATAGGAATTATAAGTGCTTTCTTCCATTCATTTGGGAACGTACCTTCTCTCAAAGAGATATTAAAGATGAAACTAATCGGATGTGCTAGAGACTTTGCGCAACTTTTCCAAAACAGTGGTGGTATACCGTCACAACCTGGACCCTTATCTGTACCTAACGAACTCAGCGACCTCTCCACAGTTGATGGAGTAAATCGAAGGTCAGCTATGATATCACCACAACCATCCTCAACCTCTGTGACCCTCAAACCAGCTAGGTTATAGTCTGAGGGTTCCCCAAAAACATCACGAAAGAAGTCGCCGAATGCTTCGCAAATGTCTTTCCCATCTGTGTAGTTTACATTGTCGCGGGAAAACATTCCGGGATAACTAGATCCTCCACGCAAATTTTTTATGTAACTCCAGAACTTTTTAGGATGCTCTTTCAGACTATTTTCGGTCTCATGTAGGTATTTACTATAACAAAGCTCTTGAACATATAGCTGTCTATCTCGCAACATTGCAAACTCATCGCGATCGAGCAGGTTACCGAAACGTTTCCAACGTGAGTGTGCCTTACTTTTTTGTTTAATTATTTTTATAAGGGCGTTACTGTACCAAATAGGATATCTGCGAGAACCCACAGGTCGGCTAAGAAGTACGTGTTCATCAATTCCTGCTTGAATTGCGTCATAAAAACCATGTACCGCGCTGTCCGTTGATTTTTTGTCCAAAGTAGATTCCCAGTTAATTTTAGCAAAGTAATTATTTAATGCGTTATAATCAGTCTTACGGTAATTACGTCTCGGTGCGGACAACTCACGAAAGGGGGAAATTTCAAGGTCAGGGATTTCTATAGCCAACACTGGATGATGAATGTCAATTTTCGTTAGCGGATGGACACATTCGTTTATGTGTAATAGCAAGTTAGAAAACGCTAAATCTAGTGTATGACCTTTGTGATTTGAAAGTGTATTATATTGCGTTATTCCTAAAAAATATAAATCATTCACCAAGCGCATAGCTGCATTTTGTACTTCGACGGCACCCTGTTTTAGAAAAATTGGCCCACCCACATCCCATTCAATACAGGGTAGATTAAAATCTCCAATTAGTAAATAGTTATTATTTTTTGTGTTGTGGGATAATAGATTCGTAACAGTTCGCAAAACGTAATCTATGTCAGGCACTATCTTATGAGCGTCCGGAGGTACGTAAACAACACTTACATAAAGATTAGCCGATGTCGACAGGGCGCGGGCGGGTATTATTATAGTCAAAAGTTCCGTACCAATAGTATTAGGCTCACACTCACTGCACCATGCACCCAAATCATGTCGCACAAGTATCATTACGCCTCCACCAGACGATTTGCTGGTGGCGGCTAGGTCGCGATCCTTACGGAATACGTCATACCGAGAATCACACAATTCGTTATCAAAAATGCCACTGTGAAGCCAGGTCTCAGTCATGATAATTAAATCGTAACTATTGCCTAAAATGTTTTGACGAAGTTGCGTCATTTTCGTTCTGAGGCCACGACAGTTCTGGTAATATATATTTAAGTTAAGGGGCTGCATTTTTGTAAATAAATCCTACCAAAAACATAAATAAAAATCTTGTATATTATATATAAGGAACAACGAACCATTATTAATTGTATTAGCACATTTTGTAGCTCGCGGGTAGAATGACGGCATGTAATAATACTTAATTGAAACGACACCATTAGAAATAAAATGATGTGATGCACAATTATTATGTTATTAGGATTAGGTTGATTCATTTTTAATATAATACAGTAAATATCGATGAATTTTGACAGATCGGTAATAATTAAAATGCGAAGTGGGTAAGTTGACACTGACTCGTAAAAGTAATTTAGAAAAACAACATGTATAGTACGTGCGCCACATGCAGGTGCAATCCTATCGTGTGTAACCCTTTGTATTTTAAAAATATTGTTGTTTACTTTTAGAATAAATATAATTAACCTAATATTAATATTTGTTTGCAAATATTTATCGGAGAAATAATATGATAGACTCGAGTTGAGTTTCCGGCATTTTATACTTATAATAGATACACCATTATACATATAGGACAAACAGTGATTAAATTTTGTCTTTAAAAATAAAGCAACGCTATGGCAGTCCACCGGACAATACAAGACTAGATAATGCAAATACAATGTGGACGTAAAGTATCGCACCACTCCACAGCGCATATCCTTCACACACTCGCCATTAGCCACACACTTATAGATACATTGTTCGAACATACAACACCTACCACAGATCTCAGCACGCATAGACTTGCCAAAAGCAAACATTAAATAAGCAACCTTGTTCCACAATAAGTCAATCATACCATCCCCAGGCGATACATTACAACTAAGCACACAAAAACGAGACAAAAAGTTAATAAGAGTAAACCATACGAGTGTTAGAAAATGATCTAGATGATTTTTCTTAGGTCTTCCTCGTCCGAAATGAAGATAGCAGGAATTGTTACCGCTTTTCTTACATGAATCCTGCAGTTTTTTGTCCATATATACTGATACTCTTTCAAGTTGGCTATTTCTTTGGCCATTTTTAAAAGATTCTTGTTGTACAGGGTTAGATGCTCATTTATATAAACCGGGATTATGCTGCCTTGAATATCCAGATCTTTTGTTGACAAACGACGCTTACGAGCTTGAGAAATAACGTTGTCCTTAAGCTGGCGCGTTCGCAGTTTTGCTACGATATTTCTTGGCCTACCCTGAACCTTAAGCTTTGCTGTTACTCTGTTTACTTGAAGGACATCATCATTTCTTATGTCAATTTCAGTGCTTTTACCAATCTTTAGTATAATTTCATTTAAGTTTTCATTATCCCGTTCAGGAATACCAACGATTTCTATATTGAGTAGCCTATCCCTTTGTTCACTTGCATTGACATCAGTTCTTAATTTTCTGTTCTGCACCTTAACTTCTTCCAGCTCTTTTTTCAGTTGATATAGAACTTTAATTTCTTTATTTTGAATTTCAAGTTTATTTGCCACATCGTCATGCTCGTCACTGTGATGTTGCATTGACTTTTTAAGTGACGTGATATCCCCCTCCACCTCAGTTTGTCTGTCTTTAATAGATAAAGAGTCAAAACTATTAGCAAGCGGTAACATGATAAAATGCGCGGAACCCTCTGTCAGCATAGTAGACGGCAAGCACCCTTATCACTTGTTGTTATCGGAGTTTTCAGATATCACTAAACCTAGGTCGTATAGGGATGACGACGCTGATACCGATAATAACAAAATATTGCATCATATAGAAACCACGGGACCACCCATACACGCGCGCGCTAGGCCTCTGCCCCCCAACAGGTACCACAAGGTAAAGGAGGAGTTTAGGTCTATGCAGGAGATGGGAATCTGCAGGCCATCAAAGAGCGCGTGGGCAAGTCCGCTACATGTAGTGGCGAAGAAAAATGGGGACATCCGGCCTTGTGGTGACTACAGGCGACTAAACGCTATCACCAAGCCGGATCGATACCCGGTACCACGGCTGCACGATTTCACGTACGTGCTAGCAGGTAAGAAAGTTTTCTCAAAACTCGACATAAATAAATCTTATCATTGTGTCAAAGTAGCAAAAGAGGACATCGAGAAAACTGCTATCATAACTCCCTTTGGTTTGTTCGAGTTCCCGCGTATGACCTTCGGTCTACGAAACGCGAGTCAAACATTCCAACGTTTTATGAATCATACGGTATTGCAAGGCTTAGACTTCCTATACAGTTTCGTCGATGACGTCATCATAGCGAGCGACTCTATAGAGGAAAACAAAAGGCATCTTAGGCAGGTCTTCGAACGCTTTAGGCAGTTTGGCATCACCATCAACCTGTCTAAATGCGAATTCGGTAAGTCTAGCATAGAGTTTTTAGGATACGAGGTCTCCACTAGGGGTATTCGACCCCTAGACGACAAAACCAAGGCCATCTTAGAATTTCCTCGTCTCAAAACTATAGATCAACTGATACGGTTTTTAGGTATGATTAACTTCTATAGAACTAACATTCCAAACGCCGCTAGCCATCAGTCAAGCCTCAATGAATACATGAAAGGCGCAAAAAAGAACGATAAGACTGTTATTCAATGGAATAGTAAGTCAGAGGAGGCCTTTGAACAATGTAAACAAGGACTAAGGAATGCGGTGATGTTATCCCACCCTAAGGCGAACGTGCCCTTAGCACTCATGACTGATGCCTCAGACACCTGTGCAGGAGCCGTGCTACAACAAAAAATTGATGGTGCATGGCAGCCATTAGGATACTTTTCTAAGAGGTTTACAAAACCTCAACAAAAGTATTCTACGTATGACAGGGAGCTGTTAGCAATTTTTATGGCAATCAAACATTTTCGTTATCTTTTCGAGGGCAATCAGTTAACTATCTTTACAGACCACAAGCATTTACGCATTTACTAAACTACAGAGCAATTGTGAAACACCAAAACGTACGCGACAATTGTTATTTATCAGCGAGTTTACAACGGATATTAGGTACATACAAGGCGAAAATAATACGGTAGCTGACGCTCTATAGCGTATCGAAACAATAAACTGCCCCACTGTACTTGACTTCTCGGAATTAGCGATCGCACAAGACGCTGACGCCGAGCTTGCACAACTATTGAGCGCAGGAAATAACAACATTTGCTTAAAGAAATATCATGTTCCAAATAGTAATACAGATATTTATTGTGAAATTTCGACTGACAATTGTAGACCGTATGTAACCGAACATTTTAGAAAACTCGCGTTCAAGGCCGTACATGACGTCAGTCATCCAGGCACACGAGCAACGCGTAAATTGGTCGCACAACGCTTCTTTTGGCCAGGCTTAAATCGCGATGTCGGCAGATGGGCCAAAACGTGTATTCAATGTCAGAAATCAAAAGACAACAGACACACGATATCGAACTTGCAACAATTTCCAGCCTGTGATCGCTTTGAACACATCGATATCGTGGGGCCGCTACCAACATCGCGAGAAGGGCACAAATACCTCGTCACTATGATTGACCGTTGCACGCGGTGGCCGGAGGCTATTCCTGTTAAAGATATAACTGCAGAAGTAGTAGCAAGGGTATTTTACGAATCGTGGATCAGTAGGTTCGGTTGTCCTGACAGGCTGACGAGTGACCAAGGGAGGCAATTTGAGAGCTCGTTATTCGCTCAATTAATAAAGTACATGGGTATAACGAAACTTCGAACTACACCATACCACGCCCAAAGTAATGGTATTGTAGAGCGCTGGCACAGATCCATGAAGTCAGCATTAACAGCCCGCCTCATTAATAACTCGTCCTGGCTCGGTGAACTGCCTACGGTGCTGCTAGGGTTACGCGCAGTAGGTAGGAGCGACAATGGCGTCAGTCCCGCAGAGTACGTATACGGCCAAACGCTTCGTTTACCGGGAGATTTTTATAGCTCTCATAAACGAGACGATGACGATCAAGAGTTTTTAAGGCAGTTAAGAGATACAATTAATAACTTGAAACCTGTATCGCGGGACGCGCGGGACTCACGAACATTGTTTATACACAGTGACCTTAATAAATGCGACTATATATTTATCCGCAACGACGCGGTTCGCAAACCTTTAACACCTACCTATGACGGTCCATATAAAATATTAGAAAGAAAAAATAAAGTTTTTGTAATTCAACTACCAAATAGAAAAATTAACGTATCCATAGATAGACTTAAGCCAGCATATGTACTAAATGAAGACGGGAATGATAAACAATCTGATATTATTGTAAGAAATACTCTTAGTAATAGTAACCCATTACCACTGTCACCGTCACCCATCACGCAGAGCTCTCTGGCTAAAACAAGTCGCAGTGGTCGCACCATCAGACGACCTGTAAGATTTAATTATTGTTACGCCCTTGGAGGGTAACAACCGCGTTAAGTTTTCTGGCGTTGCCGTAACGGAAGCTGCAGGCCTTTATGGTGTTTATTGATTATAGCAGAGCGGACGTTACGGCAACTACCCTTAAGATAAATAGCTGTAAGTCATTGTATTGCCCTTATGGCATACCTTCAAGACGGCCCCTAAAATGGGTGGCCGCACCCAGTGTAAAACACTAGTACATCCATTAAGCTGAGTTGCTATTAATAACAAACTAGGTCTCGCTTACTAATAACTTAAAGTTATTGTGCAACAATGTATGTACCACCTATGTTGAAATGTAAGACAAACACATTTCCTGCTGATATAGTGTCTACCTACTTACCTTTGAACAATAAGTCTTTCACACATTGTAAGAAGCACTGATTTAAATAGCGTTAGCCTTTGTCAGATAACCACTCGCCATACAAGCAGCTATAATCACGTACGTCAAATATTTTACGACTATAATCATGGGCAAAACATACAGCAAAGAAGAAGTTGTGATCGCCCAAAATAACGCGATAGAATCAAAAGTGACGAGATACGAGATCGGTTTCGCAGTCATGGCAACCGCAGTAGTCCTCATCGCAGTATTAATATCGTGTCGTCATTTCCAAAACCGCGTTAAGAAACTTGTGCATAAAGAAATAGTGAACACAGCTGGTGTTGCGACCACGTTGCCCGGGCGCATAGAAACTCGTACGATGATGCAGCAGCCACCGCAGGCTAGCTACGCGTAGGAGGTCCGCCAATACAAAATGTTATTGTTCGGTTATGGTCAGTGCTTATCGCAATATGTAATAGAATACCTTCCCTGTAATATTAATAATGCAATGTAATGTTTACGATTCTTGTATCTTACTTTGTATTGTAATTGTGTTGTGTATAGTAAGATAGATTTGTTGTATTTTAAGAAAATTTTTGTAAAATTTTGGGGGGGAGTACTGTAGGGACACATGTAAGTATGTATGGCAGAGTGCAAGGCAAGCAAAAACCTGTGTGAGCGTGAAGTATGCGAGGCACGGACAGTTATTGCGCACTGGTTTGAGTGAACGGTTCTATCTGGGGGTTTACGTGAATATATCCGGTATTCGAACACCGTTGTTTCTCTCAACCCCCTGCGCCCCACGACCAGAAGAGGCAGTGCTCAATTAGGGATCCCCGTAATCACGATCCCTAAACTCCTAACACGGCCTCTCCTGACTGGAGCACGTCCTCGTGCTCCTGTGTCGCACGTAGTCGCATTTACAGCACAAGCTCCGTAGCAGAGACATCACCGCGGCTTCTGGCAGCTTGTTCAGCTGTGAACTCTATACCGTTTGCATCTGAGAACATAAGGATTGGATCGGGACGACGGTGGTTACCGGCGGTCACATCGATCCATTTTAAATCGTTAGTGCAGCTCACAAAAAAAAAGAGAGAAGAGGCACAATATTAGCTATCTCTGTTAATATGGACCACATGACAGGCATCATATTACCGTAATGAGCCGTGGAAACAACATAATCCTCGCTTGAGAACATGAGGATTGAGTCGGGACACCGGTTTTCACCGAAGACACATCGACCCATATTAAATCGTTTATCTTACCAATTACAAAAAACGTGACGTGTGAATTCGATATCTTATGCACCTGAAAACATAAAAATTGGATCTGGATATCGTTGGTTACCAACACAAACAACCACATTGATCCATAATCATTCAAAATACAGTCAGAAAGGAAGCACTTTTTTTTTTTTTTTTTAAGGGGGGAAAATCATCGAATGACTGCTCCCGCCTGGGTGAGGCGGAAGGGAGTGTCAGACTCTTACTGACTAAAAACCACCCCGTTCCTTCTCCTGCACGTCGAGCCGGAGCCCCGGTTACCCGTTAGGTTCTCCGCGACTCCGAATCGGCCCTATTGGGCCCCATCTGTGGTGGTCTGATGGCTCTTTGAGGCGCGCGCGGAACGCGACGCGCCGTACGCTCGGGTCTGTTTCTGGTCGGACGGGGAGCCACCCATGCTCGCCGTCCGCAGGCCCGCGCTTACGGTGGCCGGAGATCGTCTCGCGATCCCCGACGCCCAGTGTGTCCTTCGCGATGGCTGGGCCGTGAGGAGGCAGCGCTTCGCTGCCTCACGCGTCCCGCCTCCTCCTTAGCTAGCATGACTGCTTCGCAAAAGGAGGAGACGGCATCCCAATCCCTCTCGCTCCGCATCATGGCCTGCACTAGGCGCGGACGCGAGAGGTCGCCATCGCCGATCACTTCCCTGAGGGCACGGCGGTGCTCAGCCCACGCAGGGCATTCTCCCACCGTGTGTTCCACCGTGTCCTCAGGGCGGTCCTCGCAGTGATGACACCCGGGCGTTTCCTCCCGCCCCATCAGACACAGGTACCTCCCGAAACTTCCATGTCCGGTGAGGACCTGCGTCAGGCGGTAGGTGAGGACGCCGTAGCGTCTCTCAAGCCACTCCTCAAAGAGGGGACTTATCGCTGCAATGGCAGCGAGCCCAGAAAGGAAGCACTACGTTAGCTATCTCTGCTATAACGACTACATGACATAGGCACGACGTTAGCGTATCATGAGTCACCAACACAGTAAGTAACACAATCAATAGTGAACCATAGGCACGACGTCAGCATAGCTCACGATCATAAAACATAGTCAGAGAGGAAGCACTACGTTAGCTATCTCTGCTATAACGACTACATGACATAGGCACGGCGTTGGCATATCATGAATCTGAAACACATGTATAACATAATTAATACCTACGTTAGAATATTATTCAAACGCACATTACACACACAATACACATCAGATATCACACAATGTTAGCGTATCATATTGTGTAGGAAGGTAATTCTCAAAGAAGACAGCACACATTTATATAATTATATGCTATCCACATAGCACTATGAACTCCGCCACAGTCAGTCGCGTGTTCACACGAGTCTGCCTGCTATTAGCAGTCGTAACACTTGGCGCTAGTAGTAGCCTTCACCACAATATACGGGCCACAAATGACTGAGATGATCTTGTCAGACGTTCTGTATCCGCTCGGACACACCTGACTATGACTTTTAGTTCATCCTAAATATTTTTTTTTTTGATGGAATCCTGTAATCTTACACATTATCACCGAATCAGCATCATCATTGATCATCCGAAAAACTTACTTCAATTTTTTTTTTATCACGCAATCAACATGGTACACATGTAGTCAGTATGTAAAACATTGCCTACCAGTAAACTTTACTTATCGCGAGTCAGCTAACATAAGTAACACTAGCGGTTCAATACCTGGACATTGGTGTTGCTAAAATTAAGGAGAGTATTCATAAGATCCAGCATGAAACCTCTCAAGTAATATATCAAGGTAATAAACTCGATTACCTCGTCGAGTACCGTCATTATAGACACAATTATAGAACAATAGGTTGCGGTCACCGGTGACCGCTTGGTGTTGACAGTTTAAAACCCTGAAAACTGGGTTGTGTACATATTTGAAATTTTATGCAACAAAACGATAAACAAATTAGGCATCATCTCTCAACATACAAAGATGTATCCTGACACTCTTCGGAGTCTAGTCACATTTCTAGGAGGAAAAACGAATCCATACAGCTGTTTGTTCACCAGAAGTAGAAAGCACTCACGGCCTCCTAAGAGGTTACCCATGCAGTGGACAAACCAAATTAAGTCTGTATTTAGCAATTTGCGAAACAAGTGGAGAACGGACATACAAATTATGGCTTATAGTAACTGTGATGTGCATACTGGCAACCTACCTCCACTACAGTACAACAACCACATCAACACATTATCGGGTAACGCTGCTAAGGAGACACATACTGCTGTCTACCATTATAACAACAGTACTTCCCTGTACAACTACCTAAACATGCATGATTCAAGCAGTAACATGTAGCATTTTTCACAATTCTGCACAAGTAAAATATGTTTTTCATCAACATACAGCAGTTCTCCTGTTCTGATTTTAATCTTTAATCTTTGGATTGTAATGTAATCCATAATCTCAAGTCAAGCAAAGAGGTAAAACTTCAGCTAAATTCACAGCTAAACCTGAACACATACTTTTAAAAAATTGCAACTCCATCGGATAAAGATTTGTGATTCAAAATTCAGTTGCAAGATGCCACTTCACATGCATACATGCATTTATACATTAAGTTAAGTAAAAGTTTGTTAATGGATTGACCTCTCTCAAGTGTAAACATAACAAATAATGCCTGATAACATAAGAACACAAACAATGTTAATATTAGTTAACAGTTGATGTATTTTGCTTTGTAACAAACGACACCAACAATTTATAGTTGAAACTTGGTTCAATATTACTACTGCTGTAATATGCTTATCATCAACCCATTAACTTTAACTGTAACTTTTAACAGTAATCTATAAGCATATTCAGCATTCATACATTAGATTCATTCATACAAAAGCACGAAAGTTTCACAAACGAATCCTTCACATTAATCTTAATACAACCAATGGTAACCCATGCATTGAGCCTTGGACTTAGGTTTTAAGCAGTTGCCGTTGTAAACAGGTACTCATTTTCATTACAATAATTCAAACTTTATATTCTTGGTATCTTACTGCTTCATACCAGGTCTGGTGTCTATATTGTTGATCAAAAAAAATTAGCAGATAAAGAATACTGAATATAAAAGTAAGATTAGATCTCACCAGCCTATTTATTGAATGTATTGCTTCTACAACATGGGGAACCAAGCTTGCATAGCAGTCCAAGCAAAGTCGACACTCTGACCGCAGAATCACTTCAGTGCCTACCTGACATTCATTCTCTCCTTACTGTTTGTAACAGTAAAGGACATAAGTATAACAAATTACAATGAAAGAACATGAGATTGTTAAAGATTTTAACATTAGTAGGAACAGTTTGAATATTGAGTTCACAATTTTATTTATTTGTAGCTTACACTTACAAATACACAAAAGCATTGTAGCTTTTCAAACTGGAATTGGAACGTACTCACCGTAGTCATAATTATACGTTACCACAATTTGCCACAATACCTCGATCACAACGTACCTACTAAGCATATGAATACGAACTTACATAAAACAAACGAAAAACTTTGAATAGGTAGTCAATCTGCCGTATCATGTAAGTATTATCTACAGAGAAAGGCAGAACGCATGGAAAATAATCGTATCCCACTTCTGATATTAGAAAACTTTAAAACAGTCATAGAGTTCACTTTACTCTTTGATATTACGAACTTATTGGTTTTAAACCACAATTAACCACATTGGATTTTAGAAACTCAGGAGGCAGGAGAAATAAAGAGTACCACCATTACAATTCACCTTATATTGTTAACATCGAAATCAAATTACAAATTCAGAACTAGCTAAACCATAACTATTAATTGGAAAGAAAAACAACAACAACAACACATAAATAGGCAAATTAACTTTCAAATAGAATAAAATTCCCTCAACACCAAATACACCGTCTCCATATTTCCGAGTTCCCGCCATCTTAACATTTTCATTCTTCGAACCACAGATTATATTTTCCCGCTACGCGATGACGTTTCGTTTCTTTTTGTCTATGCTCCTAACAATATTATATTTTTCATACCTTTTTACTATTTATATACATTTTCCCGTTGAATTTTCAGTACTGAATTGATGCCGACTCTTGAGCAATAGATGGCGCTGTATGTACGAAATATTTTTTTTTATTATTTTTTTGTAATAAAAACTACCCTATGTCCTTTCTCAAGTTCCAAACTATGTCTGTACCAAATTTAACACAAATCGGTTCAGTAGTTTAGGCGTGAAGCAAAGACAGACAGACAGACAGACAGAGTTACTTTCGCATTTATAATATTAGTTTGGAAAAGTTTGGATTTGGATTTGGATTTTTCATACCTTTTTACTATTTATATACATTTTCCCGTTGAATTTTCAGTACTGAATTGATGCCGATTCTTGACCAATAGATGGCGCTGTATGTACAAAATTTTTTTTTTATTATTTTTTTGTAATAAAAACTACCCTATGTCCTTTCTCAAGTTCCAAACTATGTCTGTACCAAATTTAACACAAATCGGTTCAGTAGTTTAGGCGTGAAGCAAAGACAGACAGACAGACAGAGTTACTTTCGCATTTATAATATTAGTTTGGATTTTTCATACCTTTTTACTATTTATATACATTTTCCCGTTGAATTTTCAGTACTGAATTGATGCCGACTCTTGACCAATAGATGGCGCTGTATGTACGAAATATTTTTTTTTATTATTTTTTTGTAATAAAAACTACCCTATGTCCTTTCTCAAGTTCCAAACTATGTCTGTACCAAATTTAACACAAATCGGTTCAGTAGTTTAGGCGTGAAGCAAAGACAGACAGACAGACAGACAGACAGAGTTACTTTCGCATTTATAATATTAGTTTGGAAATAGTTTGGAAGTTTGGAAGTTTGGATTGGATTTGGATTTGGATGACGACGAAGTGGTCTATACAGAGACTAGCTCCGTCGTTCTGGGGCACAAAACGGCTCATTCGCGGGAAAAGTGGATGTCGCAGCATACATAGAGTCTGATTGAGGACAGAAAATGGCTTAACTGAGATTGCTCGACGCCCAGGATGACGCTATAAGAGCCGACCTGAACGCACAGGACCGTCAGAAGCGGAAAGAATTCTATCGTAGCACCCTCAAAGATAGGAGACAGTGGGCTGACGGTATTGCTGATCACGCTCAACAGGCTGCAAACGCTGGTAACACCAAACTTAGGAAGGAAAAATAAATTTAACAAAAAAAAACCGACTTCAAAAGTAAATAAAAAATAAAAAAGTAAAAAAAAACCAAAAAGCAAAAAATAACATACTAAATACGCAATTTATATTACTTTTAAATTACTACTTACTATGTAATTAATAAAAAAGCTATTATTTTCTTAACTAACTAGTCTAACTACTGCTTGGTTTGAAGTCGGTGCCAAGCCACTGTGCCCACAGTATTATGTACTTTGTATCAGACCAACAAAATAGTAATTATCACTATCTGTCATGCAAAAGGAATATCACATGTCATAACATGTAGCATACTACGTTCACTAGATGGCGTTGTCGCATGACGTTATTTTCTGAATCGTAACTGTACTAACATTTCATCGCCAGTTGCATTCATTTTCTAAATGTTTGATGCGTACTTAAGGTTTAAAAGTATTGTTCGTACCTATACAGTGGCTGATATCTCTTTGTCAATTATTATCATTGAAATTCAAAATTCATAAAAAGAATATTCTCCATACTATTTTCATTTCAAAAGGTCCTTTTCAAGACCACTATTATATTGTTGTAGTGTAAAATAGGGTAGAAGTAGTTAGTTCTGGTTTAGAGTTTTATCAGTTAGAGTTAGAGTTTTGTTTGTTGGTTATTTTTGACATATTGATTTATCTACATAGCTTGTGCTGGAATTTAATGTTGATTATTTCAAGTATAATTATTTTGTATTTATATAAGTTAGTTTAATTCATCACGCTTGGCACCGACTTCAAACCAAGCAGTAGTTAGACTAGTTATAATGCTAAATTGTATATATTTTTTAAATTATATAACCAATGTAAATGTGAGAGCCCTGTAATTAACTTAATATTAAATTAGATTAATAGAAGTCATTTGTGTCAGCTTGGAGTTGTCATGCTCACTCAAAGGTCTCATTGGCGGTGGCGCGTGCAGTGGATCGCTCGATTCCCTACAATATGGTTGAGTTGGGCGGTGCTGGTGTACGTGTCATGTTCGTGAACGGGCGCCGTCAACTGGGACTGGTCAGCTCCAGACAGTATTATTGTTCTTAAGGTTATTTTCTTTCTTGATCACTTTGACTGGATTTTGGTGTTACATTGTTCTCGCACAATCCAAACAGCAAAACTATGTAACTAGTAATTTGTATTGTGAACCTGATTGAAAAAGAGTAACCTCTGGAGTTTCTTGCTCGTTCTTCTCCATAGGAATCTACACCTTGGAATGAGCAAATAGCTTCACTTTTAATATTAATTTTATTTTGACGTTCAAAAGTGCCATTCTGGCCTAATTGAAATAAATGATTTTGACTTTGACTTTGACTTTGAGTTAGTTAAGAAAATAATAGCTTTTTTATTAATTACATAGTAAGTAGTAATTTAAAAGTATTATAAATTGCATATTTAGTTAGTTATTTTTTGCTTTTTGGTTTTTTATTTACTTTTTTATTTTTTATTTACTTTTGAAGTCGGTTTTTTTTTGTTAAAAGTTATTTTATTTCACAATTTTAAGTGATGGGTTGACCAAGCAAGGATGCTTCTCGAATGAGAAAACGTCGATTCCTTGAAACGAAAGATGATAGATGGAAACGATTAGACAAAATAAAAATACATGCGAATAAGAAGAAAGAAAATGAAACACTAAAGGAACGTAAAAAGAGATTGTCGGCTATGAGAGCCTATGTATCAAAAAGACTAACGAACGAAAGTCAAGAAGATCGTACTCACCGGCTCAGTTTGATCCATGAACGCTTATCGAACGAAACCGAAGAAGCCCGTGCTCACCGGCTCAGTTTGATCCATGAACGCTTATCGAACGAAACCGAAGAAGCCCGTGCTCACCGGTTCAGTTTGATCCATGAGCGCTTATCAAACGAGACCGAAGAAGCCCGTGCTCACCGGCTCAGTTTGATCCATGAGCACTTATCAAACGAGACCGAAGAAGCCCGTGCTCACCGACTCAATTTGATCCATGAGCGCTTATCAAACGAGACTGATGAAGCCCGTGCTCACCGACTCAGTTTGATCCATGAGCGCTTATCAAACGAGACCGAAGAAGCCCGTGCTCACCGACTCAGTTTGATCCATGAGCGCTTATCAAACGAGACCGATGAAGCCCGTGCTCACCGACTCCGTTTGATCCATGAGCGCTTATCAAACGAGACCGATGAAGCCCGTGCTCACCGACTCCGTTTGATTCAAGAGCGACGATCAAATAAATCTGCTACATAACAATCTCAACGATTAAGTTACTTACGTAACAGTTCCGCACTAAGGGTACTTAATGAACTTCCAGAAGAAAGGGCCAGTCGATTGATTGTTCTAAGACAAGTATCAAGTCGCTTGAGAAATACTCGTATATCCTTAGACGAACAGCTGCAGAAGGTATGGTTAATAATTATTATTATAATGCAGATTTGTTA
Organism: Spodoptera picta; assembly: GCA_038387885.1. Classification (NCBI taxonomy): domain Eukaryota; kingdom Metazoa; phylum Arthropoda; class Insecta; order Lepidoptera; family Noctuidae; genus Spodoptera; species Spodoptera picta. The sequence continues at coordinate 96,961 of JAZHFQ010000424.1, read as the reverse complement.
GGGCTATAGGAAGGCAACATTGACGTGCAACCTTGTGGAAATGTTACTGCTGTTTCCTATTACGTTGCGAAATTTTATCAAACCCAAACACAAGGTAGCTACTGGTAGCCGCCGAGGAGTTCCCTCAACTGTCGTACTACTTCATCATCAGACCCTTAATGACAATCACATCCCACCTGGGTCTAAAGTCCTCATCAATACAAATTATCAAACCCCAACACAACATAGCTAGCGGCAACCGTTGAGGAGTTCCCTCAACTATCGTACTGCTTCATTGTCAGACCCTTATTGACAATTACACCCCCACTTAGGTGTAAAGTCCTCATCAATACAAATTAATCAAACCCAAACACAAGGTAGCTACTGTTAACCGTTGAGGAGTTCCCTCGACTGGCTCTCGGCTCCATCATCAGATCCGCCCCAGACCTTTATCAGATGGTAGTGGTTTTTAATACTTAATAAAAAAAATAACAAATGCACTAGTCGCCCCTATAATTTTTAAAAGATCCCCTCGGTTTCCTTGGTCTTCCATCATCAGATCCTGATTTCCTTATCATGGGACCATTCTGGGACTATCTCCTTTCCAACAAAAAAAGAATTATCGAAATCGGTTTATAAATAACGGAGATATCGGCGAACAAACATAAAAAAAAAGCATATATACGGTCGAATTGAGAACCTCCTCCTTTTTTTGAAGTCGGTTAAAAACAATAACATCACCCGAACTCGTGTAACTATCGACACCATTGCGCGATCACCAACTCGATATAATAGAATTATCTATGCTCCGTTAGAGCATTTTACAGAGCTGTAAGTAAATTATAAAATTGCAATATTTTTTTTATTTAAACTACCTCTATTTCCACAAATAATTATGAGGGTAGAATCTTGTTTAAAACTATCCAAACTAATATTATAAATGCGAAAGTAACTCTGTCTGTGTGCACCTCTGCCTACCCTTTCGGGGATAAAAGGCGTGATGTTATGTATGTTATGTTATGTGTAACTCTGTCTGTCTGTCTTTGCTTCACGCCTAAACTACTGAACCGATTTGTGTGAAATTTGGTACAGACATAGTTTGGAACTTGAGAAAGGACATAGGGTAGTTTTTATTACAAAAAAAAAAAAAAAAATTCGTACATACAGCGCCATCTATTGGTCAAGAGTCGGCATCAATTCAGTACTGAAAATTCAACGGGAAAATGTAAGTATATAAATAGTAAAAAGGTATGAAAAATATAATATAATACAACTTTTAGTACGAAGAATATGCTCTAACGGAGCATAGATAATTCTATTATGTCGAGTTGGTGATCGCGCAATGGTGTCGATAGTTATACGAGTTCGGTTCATACTATTGTTTTAATTCATCGGAAAAAAGTAAATAAATAGTTAAAAGGTATGAAAAAAATAATATCAATATAATAAAACTTTTACATACATGTACAGTATACATAACATCACGCCTTTTATCCCCGAAGGGGTAAGCAGAGGTGTACACAAAACACCGTTAATTAGTTCGCAGCGCTACACATCGACACTAGTATGACTACACAATATACATGTGTGGGTAATTTCATATTAATAGATATGTATAGAAACATTCGTCTGTCACACACATCTTGTTATTTAAATATCATTTTTGTGTCGGTATACGTAATTATTTAGTAAATAAGTTTAAAAAAAAACGAGAGTAAAGATAAAAATAACTTATAACAAGGAGAATGGCAGGTTTGTATGGAGGTTTTGTACCGCTATGAAATTTTGTATTTGTCATTGTTTTAACCAAGTGAATGGTCTGAACGATAGATATTTTTATTATGAAGTTTAGAAAAAAATTACATATTTTTAGAACTTGGGGTTCAAAAGTTATTTCACTTTGAAAATGTGCAGAAGGTACGTAAAGGCGGTATTACACTTGCCATTGCGTATTCGCTTCATTTGTACAAATATTTGTGAACTACGTACAAATGGCGTCCAAATAGTATCTATAAATGTAAAAGCGTGCAAATATACGTATATAGCAAATGAAGACGAATAAACCCTCCACACATGGTCTGTTTCGGCCGTACACAACAAATAAGCAATGTCAAGTATAACGCCACCTTTACGCAAAAGTACATAATATGACAAATGACAGATGACAGTTAATTGAAAAATGTCATGTTTGTCAGTGGTGTCTTTTTAGATAATTAAATAATAAATAAAAAAAATATATACATAACTCGAAAAAGTCACATTGGTACTTTGCCGTTGCAACTTGCACTCTCATGCATGAGAAACGGGCTTCTTAAACCTCCTGGCCACCACAACACAAGTAAAGAAATGTAAAATGAAAATGAACATTTTTGCTATAAAACTAAAGCAATCTAAAATAAAGATGGCATTTATTTTATAGATTGTTTATATATAGTTACTAGGTACCTGTTTAAAATAAAACAAATGTATTATTTTGAAATACTTTTATTTCATTGTATTTAGGTTGTTTCTAGGAGTACTTCTTCTAAAAAGAGAGCAGGCGGTGTCATACAGCACACATTTCATTAATTGCTGATATCTGTAAACAAGTAAGATAACTGTAAATAAAGTAAACAAAACTACATTTTTTCCATTAGTTTCACATGTTATAATTCTGATTCCCTATCTCAAAATAGAAAAGATAAAAATAAATATTTGATTACATTATTTGATTTTACAATGTTAAAATGTCACTCGTCGAGTACCGTCATTATAGACACAATTATAGAACAATAGGTTGCGGTCACCGGTGACCGCTTGGTGTTTGACAGTTTAATAGGGTATTCCTATAACACACATCATAGGAGCTCAAACAGCATGCTAATTAATCAATTATTATAATTATAACATGTGTATAAACCTATTATAAACCGGTTATACACTTCACATACCTATTGAAGCTCTGACAGCCGATCAACATCTTCTGGCCTCATCTGTTCTACAAACGGTAATGTTAAAGTGAGGCTTAGTCCATGTTTACATAACACATTACATCCTGATAGTGAACACTATGAGGTGGTATGTCAGGTTGTGGTCTTATAGTTCCGACTCTTGTTAAGGCTCTCAGCCAGCATGGAACACGATCTTCATCAAGTAAGCTAAAAAAAGTAATATTATTAGAATGTCATATTGACTTTAAATTATATGATAATAGTATATGGTTAATACAATAAATTATTACCTTTCATGGCTGAATCCAATCAGATACTACCTCTATATGAGCTAGTCTTTGCTCCTGTTCGTTGGCGCCTTCAATTAAACCCCTGCGTCATCTTATCCTTGCAATGGAATGCCCACATACGACACAGACATGTCAATGATCAGTTTGTTTGCTGGACATACTTTCAGGAACATCCCAATACATTGCTAATTGCCAGCAAGCATGGCAAATATGGTCGGTAGGTGAGATCTAGAATAAAATGATACATTATAGGTAAATAATACTATGCCCCCTTTTTTTTTTTTTTTTTTTCTTTTTCCTTGGCAACCGAGTCTCCAATACGATGTTGTCGACTATACTGCCAGTGTCGGGTGGTGACGGCAGATTAATGAGCCGTCGAAGTTAACTTTGCGGTAGTTTTTAGTAGTTAGTAGCTGAAAGGACAAAACAATTGGGTTAGTAAACATATAAACATTACCAACTATTTTACTGTATGAGTACAGGGGTGGAGAAAATAGTTGGGGGGACGTACACAATACAGACACACAGATATATACACCATTTACATAAATGTCACCGTCATAGTTTAATCTCATTATCATTAATGAATCTACATAAACAATGGATTAATTTAGGGGAAAAGTGAGTTAAAAGGAGGTGGAAATTAATTGGAAGTGGGATTTGAATACTGGGGAGTTTTTTATAGAGGTCAAAAGATTGGGAATTTAAAGGACACGAAAAAAATATATGGTCTACAGTTCCCTCGTCAAGGCCGCATTCACACAGCGAGCTGTCGCGGACACGGATCTTGTTGAGGAAAACTGGGCTACTACAATGGCCGAGTCTGAGTCTGCACAAGGATGAAACAGTGTGGCGGGGGAGCTTAGGGTACTTGGAAAACCAAGGCCTCCGCCGGATGCCGGGCTGGACACTTGCATAGTAGGGTCCTTTACTTTTGGAAGTGTCTACCCACACTGCAGCCCATGACTCAAAAAGCTTGTGTTTGGTGTCGGCACGTACATCATACCCGTACACCACGTAGTGTTGACGTTCGACATCGTTCGACGCCGCAAATTTGGCTAGGGAATCCGCACACTCGTTACCGCATATGCCAGAGTGGCCAGGAATCCAGGCGATCTCGATGTTTAGGCCATCATTGAAGCAGGAAAGAAGAAGCGCCTTTATCTCAACAACCAAACTGCTATGGGTTCTGGAATGGAGCTGATCTTGGTTGAGGGACTGTAGGCTACTTCGGGAATCAGAAAAAATTATGGAATTTTTGAGGTTGTGAGCTCTAATAAATTTGAGTGATTCCAGAATTGCCGCACATTCACCCGTGAAGACTGATGCCTCCGGGGGACACTTGGAGAGGAGAGCGATCCTCGAATTTTGGAAGTACGCTGCCACTCCTGTACATCCGATTCGGGATAATTTAGACGCGTCTGTGTAGAAAGTATTCCAGCCTCTCCAGTATTTGTCCAAGGCACGTTTGAACTCGTCTGCAGCATTCACGGTGGATTTCGAAATGCCAAGTCCTAAAATCAGTTTTGGTCTAAAGTGGATAACCTCATATACGGAAGAAAACACTGGGAGCACAGGATATTGACTTATGGGTGCAGAGAGGTTTTTAAGCTCCCTGTACCTAGCAATCACGGGAGGGACAGGTTTATTTTTCCAGTAAGAAGAGGAGCTGTAGGAACAGTGGATTTGATCTAGGATAGGGAGAAGGGGATGTGATGAGAGGGAGAGGACTTTTGAGATGAAGCGGTCTGCAAGGTATTGTCTTCGAAGGTTGAGAGGAGGCTCCGCACATTCAACCTGAAGAGCGTTTATGGGGGATGATTTCATAGCTCCAATGATTATTCTAAGGCATTTGGTCTGAATGGAGTCTAGTTTTTTTAATGCTTCCTTATTGCAAGGTGTTAATTACCGAAGTAACGTGGCCTATTGTAGCTACTAATAGGGTTTAATTGAAACTTCGTATTAGTGCTTGAACTGCTGGTTCATAATATATTTGTTCTGGTTGATCTCAATACATACAAAAAAAATTACTGTCTTAAGCAAGTCGTTGTAACGAAACCATAGCTTGATTTTAATCGCGGCAACGCCATCTAGTTACAAAAATTGAACTAATTAATCAATATCAATTTTATGGTTTCGTTACTTTGGTTTCGTGTTGACTTTTGGTCATCAACATACCGCCCACCAAGGACATTATTGACGGAATGTCCTTCTCAATGATATAATTTCTTAACATAAAAATAACCCTTTGATCTTATAATATAATACATAATGAACATGAATATCGTAAGTTGATACAAAGGTTCCCTTAGATAATAAATAAAATAACAAAAGTTGCACAGGTAAGTACAAATTATGTATAACAAAACTTGTATAGATTGATCTAAACAGTTAAATAAAACAAAACTTAACATAATATAAAAATAGAACAAAAAAGTAAATTTAAAATGTGCAAAAAGTAAACTTAAACTTGTAACAGTACTACTAGACTAGACTAAGTTGTCATAAGTTGATCTTAATTGCATTATAGACCTCAATCGGTTACTGGTAGAATGCACAGCTTGGAAGTCGGTCGTTTGATTGTGGATAATTTTGTTTTTAAGGTAGCGACTCGAGTTAAGTTGTCATTTCCGGGATGCTTTTCTGTAATTCGACCTAATAACCAACGACTTGGTGGCAAATCATCTTCTTTTATTAACACAATGTCGCCTATATTTGGTTCCGGAATCTTCTTCGACCATTTGTACCTATGCATGAGATTACTTAAATACTCCTGGGACCAGCGTTTCCAAAATGACTGAAGCATTCTTTGAATATGCTGCCACCGAGTTAAGCTGCTAACAGTTGTATTTTCATAACTAGCATCGGGCGCATGTACTATTGGTTCACCAATTAAAAAATGCGCGGGTGTCAATGGCATTGGTGCACCAGGGTCAGTAGTATTCACAACACTTATTGGACGTGAATTCAAACATCCTTCTATTTGCGCGAGTAATGTGGCCATCTCTTCATAAGTAAGAGTGGAGTCACCAATCACTCGCTTGAGGTGGAATTTTGTGGATTTCACCCCTGCTTCCCACAAACCACCAAAGTTAGGGCTGTGAGGAGGGATGAAATGCCATTCAGTTCCACTTGACGCCATGTGATCTGCTAACATTGCTTCATTAGACGCTAGCTGTTTTAGTTCTCTGGCAGCACCTACAAATGTAGTACCATTATCACTCCATATTTTGGAGCAATGACCTCGTCTGCTGACAAACCGTCGGAATGCGGCTAAAAATGACTGAGTGCTCATGTCGCTAACCACCTCCAAATGAAGTGCGCGAGTGGACATACACACAAAAAGACAAATGTAACCCTTATAGGAATGATGTCCACGCCCTTTGGTTGTCCTAATATTAATGGGTCCTGCATAGTCCACGCCACTATGTAAAAATGGTCGTGCTGGAGAACACCTAATGCTTGGCAGAGACCCCATTAGTTGGTTTCTGGTACTGGCTTTATGTCTTACGCAGATGACACATCTACGAACATGGCCCTTTACCAGGTTCTTGACACCTATTATCCAGTAAGCTGATCTTATATAATTGGTCATTAGTTGTGGACCACCGTGAAGCGTCTTTAAATGAGCGTCCGCGACTATGAGTTTAGTTAGATGAGTAGAACCAGGTAGAACTATCGGATGCTTGGTCTGTTCCTCTAGTGAAGCCCTCTCAAGTCTACCCTGCACTCTAATTATGCCCTTCTCGTCTAAATAAGGGCTTAGTGATTGAAGTTTGCTAGACTTCATTTGTAAATAGCCTTTTTCTTTTAGTTGTAAATATTCCTCTGTATATACTTCCCTTTGTGTCTGTCTTATGCAACATTCTAGAGCGGATTCTATTTCAGTTTTTTGTAAATATTTTTTATTACTCGAGCTACGTTTTAGAAATCGTCGACAATACGCAATTACTTTGAGTAATTTTTGTAAACAAGAATACCGCTCAAAAATAGAAACGGTTTCTGGCACTACCGATACATAGATTTTTATTGATTCTTCCAAATTATCTTGTAATCCTGTAGGTCTGTTGTAATCAATAATTTCGTTACTGAGGAATGGAGGCCCACAAAACCACATTTGATGGTTTATCAATACGCTAGGCAACAATCCCCTTGAGGCACAGTCTGCAGGGTTGTCCTTGGTTTTTACATGAAACCACTGCGATGCCTTCATGGTTGTCAGTATTTCCGAGGTGCGATTAGCCACAAATGTTTTCCACCTGCTAGGGTGACTGTTTAGCCACGACAATACAACGGTGGAATCAGTCCAGGCCTTTACTCGTTCTCTAGAAATATTGAGAACATCTGCTGCCTCAACCAATAATCGTGATAACAAGACTGCTCCACACAGTTCTAGACGTGGTATACTGACCTGCTTGACAGGAGCCACTCTAGTTCGTGCTACCAGCAACGAAACGTGTACTCCATCTACGGCATTTAGTACTCGCAAGTAAACAACTGCTGAATACGCGACTTTGGAAGCGTCACTGAAACCATGAAGCTCCAACTCATCCTTAGACTTACTTCGAAGCCATCGTGGGATTCGAATCTTCGTCAGCAGTGACAACTCTTCACGGTAAGTATTCCACTCTTGTACTAGTTCCTTATTTAATGCTTCATCCCAAGGAACACCTGCAAGCCATAACCTTTGGATAAACGTTTTCGCTAACACCACACTTGGTGCTAACCAGCCTAGAGGGTCAAACAATCTGGCTATGTCCGATATAACTTGTCTTTTAGTTACCGGTGCTGTCGTCAGCGGAGGAAGATTCACGGTATATTGGAAGCTATCGTCGTCCCGGTTCCAGGTAAGACCTAGTATTTTTATTGTACTATCTAATTTTATTTCTAAATCCTTATTCTCTTTATTTATAGGATCTGTTTGTTCTACTTCCCCTTCCGTTACCTTCATTTGATCTATTATTTTCATGATTTCCTGATTGTTACTATTCCATTTTTGCAGAATGAATCCTCCTTTTTTCAGTAATACATTTATCTGTTTAAATATGTCTATGCCTTCTTGTACACTGTCACTCCCGGTCATCAGATCATCCATATAGAAACTATTCAATGTTATGTCTGCCGCTAAAGGATAATTGTCTTTTTCATCATATGCGATTTGGTGAAGAGTTCTTACCGCTTGATATGGAGCCGAAGCGGTACCAAAAGTCACAGTGACCAGCTCATAATCTCTGATTGGCTTATCAGGGCTGTCCCGCCAAAGAATCCTTTGGAACATGGCGTCTTCGTCAGCAATTCTAACTTGTCGATACATCTTTATTATATCGGCTACTAAACCAATCGAGTGTGTCCTCCACCTTAAAACAGTATGTCTTAGGTCTGCTTGTAGAGTTGGTCCGACCATCAGCGTATCATTTAGGGAAATACCTTTTTTATTTTTTTCAGAGGCATTAAATACCACCCGAACCTTCGTAGTTGTCTTGTCATTCCTTACTACGGCGTGGTGTGGTAAGTATACCGCTTGATCCTTTTTATCGTCCCCTTCCTTTACAGGTCGAAGATGTCCTAATTGTAAGTATTCGTTTATTACTTCTATGTATTTGTCTTTTAAACATGTGTCTTTAATTAATCTTTTTTCTAATGACTTGAGTCTCATTTCAGCAATGTATCTTGAACCGCCACCCTTGCAAGCAGGATCACTATCGCGAAACGGTAATCGTAGTATATATCTCCCTGCAGCTTCCCTTACTGTAGTTTTGGTATACAGCTCTTCACACCTTTGCTCCTCAGGACTTAATATCTTTTTTGAACTTGTTTGTTTGCACTGCTCTTCGATCTCCCAAAATTTTCTTAGAAGATTGTCCTCGTTAAAATGTGCACAATTGACACTTATATTTTTAGGAAGATGCTGCATTTCCTTATCGTTTAAACTGACTACTAACCCAGAAAGAATCCATCCTAGAGCAGTGTTCTGAGCGATGAGAGTACCACTTGGACTTTTCACGATGCCTTCCTTAACAATGGAACCGTAGACATCCGCTCCCAATAGAATATCAATTCTGTTGGGAGTATTGAAATCTGGATCTGCTAAAGATAAGCCATGGGTATCGATCCACTCAAATGTGCTTATATCTGTGCTCCTTTCGGGTAAGTATGACGTGATCTTAGTTAATACGTAGGCGTTAATTTGTAATTGGAAATTGTCATCTATTTTAGATTTAATTGTAAGAGTGACCATATACTTTGTAGTTGAACTATTTTTTCCTAGGCCAGTAATAACACCACGAACAGGAATCTTTTTCAGTTTTAGCAATTGTGCCGTAGCCTCAGTAATAAAACAAGCCTGAGACCCCTGATCAAGTAAGGCACGAACGGTTATAAACTGACCCGTCTTGGACTCTGCTTTGATTAGCGCAGTAGCCAACAAAACTTGTCTAGGCTTCGAGATTTTGCCAGTGGATAAACAAGCAACTATCTGACTATCGTTAGTTGAATTACTATCGACAGCAGACTTAGTTGCAGTACTTTGAACTTGGCTATCATTTTCTCTGTTGAGATGTAACAAGGAATGATGCCGTTTTTTGCAAATTCTACATGACATTTGCTTTTTGCAATCGTACATTGTATGGTTGCTGCCCAAACAATTAAAGCAGATTTTATGTTTTGCAACAAATTCCCGTCTATTATCTACTGATTGTTTCGTGAATTTCTTACAGAAGCAAAGCTTGTGCGACTCAGAGCAATACTCGCAAAGCATGTTGGATGTCTTTGTCGTTAACATTACCTTTGGACTATGAGCGTGTGAAATATTACTGCCCTGGTGAGTTTTCTTTGGCTCTAAAAACTCTAATGCACGGAACCGACTTTCTACGAATTTCTTAAATTGCTCAAAGGTGGGCAACTCGTTACTAGAGTCATTTGAAATGCTAAGTTCCCACTGTTTACGTGTTTCATTATCAAGTTTAAAAGTTACAATATGAATCACAATGACATCCCAAGTGGTAACGTTAATTTTTAAGTTTGTCAGAGCACTCAAACAATCTGTTGTTGTGTCCAACAACTCCTTTAAACCTGACGCTGATTCTACGAGTAACCGTTTTTGACCGAATAGCCTTTTCAAAATGCAATTAGTGAGATACTTTTTATTAGCATAACACCTTTCCAGTTGCGACCAACATTGACTATAATTAGCATCTGTTATAGGTGTATGCCTAATTGATTGTTCAGCTTCACCAGTAAGATGTCCTTTCAGATAATGCAGCTTTAGTACATTATCTAAGGAAGGATTATTATGAACTAAAGAGGTAAACAAATCGTAAAAGGTAGTCCATTCACTATATTTCCCCGAAAAGGTAGGAATTGAGATTTTTGGCAGTTTAACCAATGAACTTATTGCTTTAGACATTGTGTTTGATTCGCTACCCTGTTGTGCTATAGGTTCCTTTACGTTTAATTTATTTAAAGTTGATTTCATAGCACATTTATATGTTATGTAGGTATCTTCAGTAGTGTCGTACATATCCACAACCTTTTGACTGATATCTTCTAATTTATAGGTTTTATAAAGTTGAGATTTGGTTTCCTTGAATGATGACCAATCCTTTTCTAATAATTCGAGTTTTGTTTCTATGTATTCAACCGTTAATCTATCTTTAGGACTCTTCTTATAATTAGTAAATGCCCTTGTCATCACACTCTGAAGATCCTTCATAACGTTTATTTGACCTTCCATTTTTACGAACCAAAAACCTAAGACTAGTAAGAATAAACCGTTACACAAGTAAATTGATAGAAGTTTGTAAATAATATCTAACAACAATAAATAATTTGATTTAAAAGTTAATCAAACTGCATGTACACAAATCACAATGAACAAACAAAAATTTTATATGTCCAAAAGTATCGAAATTTTTCTAAGTCCTAAATAAATCACTAAATTTTACAAGTGTTTTGTATTTAAATTCTGGCGGATTTCGGGCATAGGTTCCCCGTTCCCCCGTTTTTATTGAAATTATTCTAAGTCCTTAACTAACATGCACAAATTTTACTAGTCTAAAATACATTCAAGTGTTAAAGTTAAAATAATGTTTGATATAAAGTTCAATTTGGCTTGGCAAAGATTGTTCTGCGTTAGTCACTTTAACTATTTATGAAATATAGTACTCACAATTTTTAACTTCACTCACTGAACACGGATGGTGCAGGTCGCGCCCTCTGCGACGTCACTCGGCGTGGATGGTACAAGTGGCGCCCTCTGCGGCGTCGCTCGGAACTTCAAATATAGGCTGCTGTCACTGCAACAGTTTCTTTGACGACGACCTCTCGAAAAATGGACTGCGTTGATTCATGTGGCGCCCTCTGTGGCCACTCGATGAACTATACTCCACAGCAACTGAGCTCGCCAACTTGCTGGGCGATGCTTCTGCGCGGTGCTCAGTATTCTTGCTGCAGCGATCCACTGCGAATACTCGAGCTTGTGCCACTGGCACGGTTGAACTCAAAAATTCAGACAGTACTGCGTCTGATCCAGGGTCGAAGGACCAATGTTAATTACCGAAGTAACGTGGCCTATTGTAGCTACTAATAGGGTTTAATTGAAACTTCGTATTAGTGCTTGAACTGCTGGTTCATAATATATTTGTTCTGGTTGATCTCAATACATACAAAAAAAATTACTGTCTTAAGCAAGTCGTTGTAACGAAACCATAGCTTGATTTTAATCGCGGCAACGCCATCTAGTTACAAAAATTGAACTAATTAATCAATATCAATTTTATGGTTTCGTTACTTTGGTTTCGTGTTGACTTTTGGTCATCAACACAAGGTACAATAAGGAAGCAACAATAGTCCATTACACTTCTGACCAATGCATTGTATATGAGCTTCAATGACGAGGGGTGAGCACCCCACCATACCCCAGCCAGAGCTCTGAGTATCGATACTGAGCGTTCACACCTACCAACTACGGTGTTTATGTGGTCCACCCCAGACATCTTTGAGTCGAGATGGACTCCCAAAAATCTAGCGCTGCTTTTAATCGGGATAGTCTGACCGTCCATCTCTATACGAAGATCCGGAGTGCGTCGTTTGCGTGTAAAAATGACAGCCGAGCTTTTTGGGGCACTTAAAGATAACCCGTGATTGAGAAGCCATTGGTTTAATGAGGACAAAGAGACATTGATGGAGTGAGCGGCCTCTGTTATAGAGTTGCTGGTGACCATTAATGCGATATCATCAGCGTACTGAAGGACATTACAGTTAAAATTTAAACAGGAGGGGAGGTCATAGGTATATATGTTATAAAGGATAGGACTAAGGACTGACCCCTGAGGTAAACCTTTCCAGGAGGACCTCTGTACTGGGTTATCCTCAGGAGTTCTCAATTGGAGGGTACGATTGGAGAGGATACAGCCTATAATTCGGCAAATCCCACTCGGGATTCTCAGCTCTTGCAGTTTCTGCCTGAGAAGGGGTAAGAGGACAGAATCATAGGCCGCTGAGATGTCCAGGAAGACCGCGACCAGCGACTCCTGCCTGCTAAGGGCCAGTCGGATGGCTGACGTGAGGACACCCACACTGTCAGCCGTACCCAGACCTTTCCTGAAGCCAAACTGAGTCGCCGGAAGCTGCCTCCGGCTTTCAACCAACCATTCAAGGCGGTTTTTAATGAGGTGTTCAAAGGTTTTAATAAGTACGGACGATAGAGCGATAGGTCGGTAGGATTTATGATCACCAGGATCCTTGCCAGCTTTCAACAGCGGCATGATAACCTGAACCTTCCAAGTAGGAGGAATATAGCCTGAAGTAAAGCAAAAATTGACCAAGTCAAGGTAGTATTGTTTTGTTTTAGTTCCTGCCTTAGATAGGAAGGAGTAAGGGAACCCATCAATCCCTGGTGCCGAGTCCTTGACATGGTTGAGTACCGTTTGGAGCTCTTCATAAGAGAACTCCAAATCGAGCGGTTCATGTGTTTCGTCATAGGGTCTCTGGCAGCACTCGTCTGCACTGGGAACATATACTGGAGCAATACTATTTAAAAATCTGTTACTTAGAGATTCGGGTAAAATCGAGATAGTGGGAGGTTTGGTGGAGTTTCTGAAATTTTTCACTCTCTGCCAAACTGTAGATACTGGAGTGGATGGGCTCAGAGAACCACAAAATCTTTGCCACCCTTGTCTCTTCTTTTTTTTGAACAATTTCCTTGACTTAGCCAAAATTCGTTTGAAATTTATGAGGTTTTCCAGGTTCATATCTTGGTTATATGTCTTTTCAGCCTCATTCCTGGCCCTTATCATGGCAGTGCATTCACTATCCCACCATGGCGGAGAAGGGATTTTGCCTTTCGGTGCGTTTTTCACCGGAAAGCAATCTTCAGCAGTGGAGGCTATCAGGTCCGAAAATTTTGAGAAACACTCCAAAGCATTCTCAGGATTAATTGGTGAAAGGAAAGAGATACGGTGGTCTAATAATTTTGAATAAAGATCCCAATCAGCTGCATTCAAACGGTATTTTAATAGGGGGGGAAGGGGTTTATCTGGAATAGATTTTGACAGGTGTTTAATTATGATAGGATAGTGATCACTACCATAGGTCAAATTCAAACAACTCCAATTAAGCACGCCAGCCATAGCAGGCGAGCAGAAGGTCAAGTCCACACAGCTGTTTCTTTGACCAAATGCAGACCTACGAGTAGGGCTGCCATCATTGATGACACACAATTCGAGTTCATCCAGCATCTCTACTAATTCAATACCTACATTATCGCATACATCTGAACCCCATCTATAGTGGTGGCAGTTGAAGTCACCCATTATAAGCAATGGGCCACTTACCAAGGTTAGTAAACTTTTAATTAACATAATGTGATCAACATGAGGGTGAGCAATATAAAATACAAAAACATTTATGTCCTCAGCCTTAACAGCGACAACATTTATGTCATCGCCAACGAAGGGTAGAGGGATCTGGGTGAAGGGCACTTTGTTATTAATTAACAAAGCACACCCTCCATAACCATCAGATCTGTCATGTCTGACAACGCTGAAACACGGGATCCCGAAATTAATATTCGGTTGAAGCCATGTCTCAGCAATGCCACAAATCGATGGTTTAAATTTATTTATCAAGTGGAGTAAGTCACTCTTCCTGGGAAGAGTACTCCTCACGTTCCACTGAAGCAGTGTTAGAGGATGGAATGTTACAGATATAATCTAGAATTGTAGAAAGTTTGTGTGCGACGTGGTCAGGTATATTTTGGGCAGGGTTTGCTAGTACTGCCATAAGCATATCAGAGACTATATTTAAGATGTACTTGGAGCTACGAGTATTGGTTCCGGATTCCACAGGGAAAGCGCAACCATTTTTAGATGGGGAGAAAGAGTGGTCTTGGATAAGGGCCCGATGGGCCTTCTTATCATAGCTAGGAGAGAGGGGCGCATGTGATTTAGGTTTGAGTTGGACTGTTTTTTTGTAGGACACTCTTTGTTGGGATGGAGTTTTGTTGGGAGATGAATCTATAAGGTTGGCTGATCTTGAGACCTCAGCATAAGACCTTTTAACGGTTGGGAAAACTTGGCTTGCTTCCGTATATGAGATTGATTTTTCCGCCATTAATGCTTTGATGCTCTTCTGGCGACCCAACTCAGGACAAGCTTTGTCGTTAGCAAAGTGATTGCCATTGCAGTTGATACAATGGGCAATCTCGGCTGAAATCTGACATCCATCGCCTGGATGATCCTGGCCACATCTGAAACAACGCGGCTTGGAGCGGCAAAGGGTGCGGGTGTGCCCAAAACGACAACAGTTATAACACTGTATGGTAGGGTATGAGTACAATTCCACCGGCAGTGCTGAATAAAAACAGAACACCTTTTTGGGTAGGGTTTGACCATCGAAAGTTAGCACTACAGTTTGCGTAGGCTTCCATTCAGTACCATTTGTAGATGTAACTCTTCGATTCATCCTCCTAGCTTTTATCACAGCCCCACACCCGGCGGGAACCCTGATATTACCAATTATTTCGTCCTCTGTCCACTCGACAGGGACGTCCCTTACAATGCCCATTCGAGTAATATTAAATTGTGGGATCGAGGTCACGTAGTTTTGAGCCACCATACCGTTCACTAAGAAACTGTTTGCATCCTGGTGAGACACAAACTCGACCGATACTCTATTCCTACCCAGCCGTTTGACACCACCAATTTTAACATTGTTAATATTGTGTTTCATTAAAAACATCCCAAACTTAACAGGGTGTAGCGTGGTTCCAGACGTCTGGGAATCCTTAAGGGATACATAAACCATATATGGGGGGTTATCCCTGGCCGTGTAGCACTGTCTACCGTGTGTACTTTTAGCCAATTTTGGGGGATTATTCTGGGAGATAGGAGGGGAGCCGGCATGTCGTTTCCTGCTGTTCGCGGTTTCTAACTCCATTGTTTCAGATTCCGGGGTGTTGGGGGGAAGGATGATCGTGAGGATTGATTCGGTTTCATATTGGGGGGATTTATCAGGAGGGTCAGGTGGTTTCTCCTCGTCCATTTCGGAGCTTAACGAGGGAACAAGTGGTTACCTTCACTTACAACAACCAATACCTTATTAAAGATTACACACACAGTTAAAAACACAACAACACAGAACTAAAAGGTTTTCTATTCAGTTCACTATGGATAAAAACACTAAAACTAACAGAAAAAACGTAGGAACGACAAAAGCACGTGCGTAACCTTCACCGCTACCAACAAGTTTTTTTCTATGCCCCCTTTATTTAGGCAACAAGGTAACTTTCGATACGTCATGTGTAATTATAGGTAAGTACCTACTTACATCTCTAGGATAAGTGCACAATGGGATATTGTTGACCACGTCTAGTCTTCACTCTCATTTCCTAGAGCATGCCGTCTCATGCGACAAACTCTGGTTGTAATTAATGCACTGTAAATTCGTCATCGCGACAAAATACAACACACTATGCATAAATGAAAATAAGTGTATTTCCGCAATTTCGGCTACGGAGGAACGGCTGCCCAACTCAACGTATCACCAGATGAATAAAATGACTTCCAATTTGTACAAACACATCATAACACCGCATTCGAAACCAACAGCAAGGCGCACTTGACATTGACTTGACAAATCGTCTTCAACAACAAATATGTCAAATACTAGTTCAACATTGCCATATTCAAGTTTGTGAAAATGTTAATTATCGTTAATAATCCATGTAGACCTCACAAAATGAAATTAAAATAATGATATTTACTTATAAAAAATGTTTGAAATGGAAAGGAAAATATTTCATTGTTAGATATTAAAATAAATGAGTTTATGAAATAGCGACATTCAATATATCTGATTTCATGTTTACGCATGGCAACTTTATAAACGTCAATCGCGGTTTGTTTTTATTTAATATGTAGCCGTTTTGTTGATTGCTTCTTATCATTATTGAATATCAGATTTTCTAGGGTTTCCGAAGTTCTAAAAATCTATTAAATATGCTAACATAACGTATTTAGAGGATTCTATAGCTGCCCAATTGCCCAAGGCAAAACAATGACAAATCTTTTTTTAGCAAAGCGGTACGAAATCTGCCGTTCTCCTTTGAATAAATCGAAATCAAATAATGAGCAATCGAGCTATACAATACTCATATAAATATAGTATTTTCTCATCGTATTTTTATGTTACTGAATGGTATACAATATTTCGATAATCTCACTCACAGCGCGTTTGGCGTAATGGTTATCACCTCCAGTAAAGTGCCGCCGAATCGATTCCAGCATTCACAAATTGTTTCAAGAATTCATTCATCAAATATTTAAAATTTGAAACAATGTTTTAATCTTTTCTTTTTTTTTTCTATCCTATTTTTCTAAATCTTCTTATGTTAATTTTAAAAGTATATACTTTATCGCATGATATTTCCCAATTCGACTATAAGGTTTATTGGCATATTGATTAATTATTATTTAAATAACTTTAAGAACTTAACTGTGGTATGATAATTAATTATTATACATATTGAATATAAAACCACTTATTTGTATAATAAATAAATTAATTGTAATAAAAGATAGTATTATAACTAGCTTGGATTGCAGATGCGTGGGGTAGGTATTGGCGCGAAACGGAGATGAAAGGAAACGAATGAACTTTATAATTATTACGAGTCTGTGTATTGGCGTCAGTTATAGAGGTAGACACTTAACATACTATACAAAACTAGGACATAAAATGCTAGAACAAATACGATAACGGGAGCGAGCGAGAGCCGCGGTGGACGAAAGTATAACGCATGTGTTCCGCACTGCGGCGTCCGCGCGACTGTCGAGTTCGCGCGCCTACGTGACCGGCGGCCGGCGCCGGAGCTCAGCGGAGCCCCGCGCTCGTAACGGCTTTTAACCGTGCGGCCGCGCACGTATATTGTATCCACTCCTTTAACCCACCTAACGACCGCGCGCTACAGTATTGTTTTATTTACCGACTTAACTGTTTCTTTTATAGCCTGATCTAATATTTCAAAAAACAAAAAAAAATAAGAAAAACTACATAGTAAAATAAAAAAAGAATCTTTCAGCTGGAATAGAACTCACATCATCATTGATCATTGAAAAACGATAAAAGCGCGCTCATTAACCAGTCGACCACGAACACTACGTTAATACCCGTCAAAACTTCAGGTCATATCAATGATTGTAAATAGTTTTAACCTTACCCGTGAATTAAATTATAAAAATACATATACCGACACAAGAATGAAAATACCAATGTGAATGTGGTGGACGAATATTTTTATATACAGTAATATGAAATTACCCACACATGTACACTGTGTAAAAGATAGTTTTTTTTTTTTTTTTTTTTTTTTTTTTTTTTTTTAAGGGGGGAAAATCATCGAATGACTGCTCGCGCCTGGGTGAGGCGGGAGGGAGTGTCAGACTCTTACTGACTAAAAACCACCCCGTTCCTTCTCCTGCACGTCGAGCCGGAGCCCCGGTTACCCGTTAGGTTCTCCGCGACTCCGAATCGGCATCGGCCCTATTGGGCCCCATCTGTGGTGGTCTGATGGCTCTTTGAGGCGCGCGCGGAACGCGACGCGCCGTACGCTCGGGTCTGTTTCTGGTCGGACGGGGAGCCACCCATGCTCGCCGTCCGCAGGCCCGCGCTTACGGTGGCCGGAGATCGTCCCGCGATCCCCGACGCCCGGTGTGCCCTTCGTGATGGCTGGGTTGCGAGGAGGCAGCGCTTCGCTGCCTCACGCGTCCCGCCTCCTCCTTAGCTAGCATGACTGCTTCGCAAAAGGAGGAGACGGCTTCCCAGTCCCCCTCGCTCCGCATCATGGCCTGCACTAGGCCCGGACGCGAGAGGTCGCCATCGCCGATCACTTCCCTGAGGACACGGCGGTGCTCAGCCCACGCAGGGCATTCCGCGACAGTGTGTTCCACCGTGTCCTCGTGTAAAAGATAGTAGTGATGATGTGTGGCGCTGCTAACTAATATAATTAGCGGTGTTTTGTGTACATTCTTTTAGTACAAAGAAAATGCCCGAACGGAGTATAGATAAATAATCCGAGTTGTCACTATGCTCGATAGATGGAAAAAAATATTAATTATAGTTTTAAACAAGATTCTACCCTCATAATTATTTGTGGAAATAGAGGTAGTTTAAATAAAAAAAAAATTGCAATTTTATAATTCACTTACAGCTCTGTATAAAATGCTCTAACGGAGCATAGATAATTCTATTATATCGAGTTGGTGATCGCGCAATGGTGTCGATAGTTACACGAATTCGGTTCATGTTATTGTTTTAATTCATCGGAAAAAAGTAAATAAATAGTTAAAAGGTATGAAAAAAATAATATCATTATAATAAAACTTTTACTACAAAGAAAATGCCCGAACGGAGTATAGATAAATAATCCGAGTTGTCACTATGCTCGATAGATGGCGTTGGGATTGAAATTGATCGCGCTATGGTTTCGTTACACGCATTTGGTTAGGTATCGGCCAAGTGCTTCGGTACTGTCGTGGAATTGAGGATTGATCTCGATTGATTGATAGTTTGATCTCGATTATTAGTAGATACTAAAATAATAATTGTATGTCTAAATTAATTTTAATATTTAAATTAATTAGATCGTTCCTTTTAAATTATATAGTTTTAAGCTTGGTTATTAAGGGAATAGGTAATTTGTCAAGAGAGACTGTCTTTTTTTCTGAAATGACAACATTTTCGCCTTTTTCGATCGGCTTTAATGCCCTAAGCGAGTAAACATATCTTCAATTCAAACGTAGAGGTCATTATGTTGATTTTTGAAGAGTTCCCTAGAATATCTTCCACATTTAATTTTTGAAAAGATCCGGAACTATGTGAGTAAAACCAAAAATCTGCCGGAAGTCACTATTCCACGCGAACGAAGTCGCGGGCAAAAGCTAGTTATATATATATAGATAGACATCTACCTGCATGCCAAATTTCAACCCGATCAGTGTAAAACTGGCAAAGTTTCATGCAATCTTTCATCCCCAATTTTACCCCATTGGGGGTGGAAATTATCAAAATCCTTTCTTAGCGAATGCCTACGTCATAACATCTATCTGCATGTCAAATTTCAATCCGATCGATTTAAAACTGACAAAGTCTCATACAAACTTTCATCCCCTGTTTTACCCCCTTGGGGGTGGAAATTATCACAATCCTTTCATAGTGGATGCTTACGTCATAACATCTATCTGCATGCCAAATTTCAACCCGATCGGTTTAAAACTGACAAAGTTTCATACAAACTTTCATCCCCTTTTTTACCCCCTTAGGGGTGGTAATTATCGAAATCCTTTCTTAGCGGATGCCTACGTCATAACATCTATCTGTATGCCAAAGTTTAGCCCAATCTGTCCAGCGGTTTGGGCTGTGCGTTGATAGATCACTATGTCAGTCAGTCAGTCAGTCAATCACCTTTGAATTATATATGTATAGATAGATAGAAGATGAATTTATTTTCGTGATTTCAAAAAATAAACAATCTCAACAGTCAGGTTTCAACCCGTACAGGGCTCGCCTCGTGAGTTTTCAGTGATTAAAACTATTCTACCAAATGGATTTCAATCCAATGGATTCAGTGATTTAAAAGATACAGAGTGCCAGAATTTTAACGCCAATCCCCGTTGCCATGTGGTTTTCGGAATAAAGACTATCCTTCGTTTCCTAGGTGTCAAACTATCGTTGTACCGAATTTTTACCCATTTCAAAAAAAGGAGGAGGCACTATATTCAGATGATTATTTTTTTTGTTTGTTCACCAATTACTCCGCCATTTATGAACCGTTTTGTTTTGTTTCATTTTCATCAGGTTAGGATCTGATGATGGAATCCTAGGAAAAAACCTTAATAGATACCTAATATTAACCTGTTGACAATTTTGTGACTATTAAGTTATATCACCTAGCCTATATGTTAACCCGATCTGTCAGTAATAATCATACAAAATTTTAATTAGATCCATGCAGTAATTTTTAGATCATCCCGGACATATGCATACAGACAAACAGGTAAAAATTCTAAAGTTCATATTTTGGCTTCAGTATCGACTGTAGATCACACCCAAGTATTCTTTAAAAAAAATAGTTAATGTAGGTACGATTTTGACTTTTCTACGATTTTATTTTATGTTGTGATTTAAAAACTTACTACGAACACCTCAAAGTTACGTTACCACCTCTTAAAGAGGTGTGAAATGAATTTATCGTGGTTTAAAAAAATAAATAAGGGATTTTATCAGTACAGTGCCTGTTCCCGTAAGGTTTTAGTAATAAAATGCATTCTATTGACTATTGTTGTACTGAATCTATCTAAAATAAGATCAGCGGTTAAAAGATAGAGAGTCTGGCTTTAACGCATAGTTCCCATTCACGTGGGACTTCTGTGATAAAAACTATCTTATATCGCTTTTTAGGTCTCAAATTATCGTTTTACCGAATCATTAAAATTTCATACAAACTTTCATCCACAATTTTGTCTTCTTGGGGGTAGAATTGATCAAAATCTTATCTTATGGGATGCCTTCATCAAAACATTTACCTGCATGCAGAATTTCAACCTGGTCGTTGCAAAACTGACAAAGTTTCGTACAAACTTTCATCCCCTATTTTATCCCATTGGGGGTGGAAATGATCAAATTTTTTTTATAGTGGATGTCTACATCATAACATCTACCTGCATGTCAAAATTCAACCCGATCAGAGGCCTTAGTACGAGTTTCATTTACGTTTAAAGTATTCGAAACGAGTACGCGTTCGGCGTTGTGATTGGCCGGCGCCAATAAACCAACCAATCAGAGCGCGGAACGAGGTCTCGTTTCGATTACTTTAAACGTAAGAAAAACTTGTACTAAGGCCTCTGTATAAAACTGACAAAGTTTCATAAAAACTTTCATCCCCTATTTTACCCTATTGAATATTGGGGGTGGATATTATCAAAATCCTTTCATAGCAGATGCCTACGTTATGACATCTATCTGCATGCCAAATTTCAACCCGATCGGTTTAAAACTGACAAAGCACTGTTATATCAGAATTCCCTATTAAGCATATAAAATAATAATGATGACAACGCTATCCTTTCACGTTTGTTCACAACGTGTATCTGAGTTGGCATTCTTACTATGTCGGGTTTTTTCCTATGGAATGCTTTGCAGTTAGTGTGGATTTGAACGTCATTGTGGATAGTTATCTATTCTGTATTTTGGACATTAAATATCTTTTAAGTGAATAAATCAAGTTTCTTTTAAATACTCTAAAACCACTCCGTAACAGTGGTGTCAGAAGTGGGATACAAGGCAATAGTTAGCTAATATCCCCTATAAATTTCGCGGAGTGCGTCCTATGAAGCTGTGAACTCTATACAAAATCTTATAAACTCTTTATACCCACGTGAGTGTGTAAGTCACGAACTTTAAAACCCCAAGTACCACTGCTAGAGAGCTGCGACAGTAAGTCTTACACGTAAGCCTGCCACCCGCTAGCTTGCCACCGGTTCGTGCCTCCACGTGTCCCTGCCACGCCACTACGCCACGTGGTCGAACCTGTTCGAGTCCTTCCTCTTACCTGACACTGGATACCTGCTATCCTGTGGTCAGGTCTTGCTGCTGTCAACCTGCCAAACTAGGTACTTACCTGGTTCACCTGGTGCCATTGCCATCAGTACTGATATTGTACACGTTGCCACTACAACACGTGTCTGACAACTCACCTAGCCGCTGCAATCGTATTCCCGCTGGTGTACTGGTTCCTGCTGACGTACTGCTGTGCGTCCTCTGCTGCGAATTACCTGCAAGTGCCACGTTCCAGCCTACTTCGAAGTCCGCGATGTCCACACTCCTTCTCGCAGTGCTATTGTGAGTCGAACATTTTGTCGTTTGTTATTGCAAATCCTTCTATTTTATTCGAAACAACCTTAATTCAATTTCTATTCAAGTTCTATACAATTTCTATACAATTTCATTTTATTATCAAACTCATAATTTATCTATAATTTTATTGCGTCTGTCAAATTTATGATCAAAATGAGTAAGGCCGAAATTTCTCTGAGCGAGCAATATCCTATTAAAATTTTATGCGATTTTATTAATACATATAATGGAGATCGTGAAACCTTGGCTGCATTTTTAACTAATTGTCAAAATTCTCTAGGTTTAGCCTCTGAGAGTCAGAAAAAACTACTGTTAAAGTATATATTATCCAAACTGCGAGGCAAAGCTCAAATTGCTTGTTCCAACAAGGTCTTCGAAGACTTTGATTCTTTACAGTCATTCCTTCGCCAAAGTTTCGGCGAAAGGAAACATTACAGTCACCTATTTTTCGAATTACAATCTTGTAGACAACAAGATCGAGAATCAGTGTCACAGTTTGCTTTACGCTTAGAGACCTGTCTCACAGATATGCAGACAGAAATACACAATTCTGAAACAACTAAAAAGGATTTATCTGGCAGAATCGCAATGACTGAAGACCTTGCTCTCCATACATTTACATTTGGTTTAAAATCCAATCTCAGTAACATGGTGCGGTGTAGAAATCCGAAAAACTTAAACGACGCAATCAACATCGCTCTCGAGGAGGAAAAAATCCAAAATTTAAGCTTTAAGATTTCCTCAAAATTAACTAAACTTTGTAAATTTTGTAACAAGTCGGGTCATTTAGAAAATGAGTGTTTGAATAAAAACGATCTCAAAATCAAGCTACGACTTCATCTAATATCGGGCCCCAAACATTTTCTAACCCTCGGATCCTAAAACATCCTAGGCCAAGTCAAGTTATTGATGCTTTTTGTCGTTATTGTAAAAAGACTGGCCATGATATTTCAGTGCTATCGACGCAAATACAATAACTCTAAAGAAAATAATTCCCCTACTCAGCACAATGTCGTGCCACAATCCGATGAATCGTGGGAAGATACTAAAGAACGCGACGATGATTTAAACTAAATAGTCGGGTGTCGTTTTCGTGCCGCCCTGCGCCCGACCGTGTTCTAGGCACAATAACACGAAATTTTAAAAAACATCTCCTATCTCATATGACCATGCGACACGGTATACAGCCCGAAACTGAAGGTCATCCTAAATCTCAATCTCATATGACCATGCGACCCGGTATACAGCCCGAAACTGAAGGTCATCCTAAATCTCAATCTCATATGACCATGCGACCCGGTATACAGCCCGAAACTGAAGGTCATCCTAAATCTCAATCTCATATGACCATGCGACCCGGTATACAGCCCGAAACTGAAGGTCATCCTAAATCTCAATCTCATATGACCATGCGACTCGGTATACAGCCCGAAACTGAAGGTCATCCTAAATCTCAATCTCATATGACCATGCGACCCGGTATACACCCCGAAACTGAAGGTCATCCTAAATCTCAACTTCATATGACCATGCGACCCGGTATACAGCTCGAAACTGAAGGTCCATCTCAATTATTTTCGGTTAATCGACAGGGTAGCGAGATTCAAACTGAAAGTCAAATTGAATCGTGTGTAGTCATGCAACAGGGTAATAGTAAGTCCCAAACTGAAGGCAACCACGTCTTAAAAACCGAATCTCAACAAATTCTGTCAAGAACTGCTATTCCGACGAATCCTTATACCGCCCAAAAACAAGAGTATATTACCCCAATTCATGAAATCAAAACATATAAAATATCTCTACCCCACATATTTCTTGATACTAACTATTCAAATAAACCTCTATGCTTTCTTATCGACACCGGAGCTAGCGTGAGTATTGTAAAACTTGGAAAGTTCAATTCAATGCCAGCTTTATCTAAAGATATCATCAAACTTAAAGGCCTAACTCTAAGGTCATTTACGATTGATTTTGAATATACATTGCCTACGAATTCTAAACTTTATTTTAGTTATGTACTGCACGCCGTCAATGATAAAGTAAGGCTAAATTATGACGGTATCTTAGGTAATGACTTTCTTCAAAACCTAGAATGCGACGTTAAATATTCCCAAAATTCATTGCTCATTCGAGGCCACCTTATACCTCTAAATTTTAGTAACCCCGTATATGTTATTCCGCCTCGATCAGAAGCAATAGTTGAATGTTCTGTATCAAATTGTTTAGAGGAATTGAAATCCATGAAGGTTGGTCTAGTTTTAGATCACATTTATGCTGAAGGCGTTTATGTAGCGAACTGCATTGTCTCAGTCAAACCCAATAATCGCATTAACCTTTCAGTTCTTAATACTACTGAATCTCCGATAATTTTTAGCGACTATTGTGTCCATCTCATACCATTCGAGAACGTATCAGCGTCTTCACAACTGTATAATCATGACAATTGTCAATTTATTAACAATTTAAATAACATGTCTTCATATAGATCGCAGAAAGTACTCGATCTTATCCGGACAGAACATTTAAATCCAGAAGAAACAAAGATGCTCTTACAATGTTGTTCAAATTACACAGACATCTTCTATCTCGAAGGCGAACCTTTATCTTGTACTAATGCCACTGAACATTCTATTAACACGGGTGACGCCGCCCCCATTCACGCCAAATCTTATCGTTTTCCTGAGTGTCACAAAACCGAAGTGGAAAGCCAAATAAAGAAAATGCTAGACCAAAATATCATTCGTCCCTCAAAATCACCATGGAGTGCTCCCATTTGGGTCGTGCCCAAAAAAATAGATTCATCAGGAAAACAAAAGTGGAGAATCGTTATTGATTACAGGAAATTGAACGACGTTACTGTTACCGAAATTTATCCAATCCCGTTAATTACGGACATCCTAGATCAACTAGGTCACTCTAAATATTTTAGTACTCTTGACCTTGTAAGTAGTTTTCATCAATTAAAATTGAGTCCCAAAGACTCACCTAAAACTGGCTTCACCGTGGTAGGTGATAAAATTTCCGGGCACTATGAATTTACTAGAATGCCCTTCGGGCTAAAGAACGCTCCTGCCACATTTCAAAAACTTATGAATACTGTTCTATCCGGTCTTCAAGGCCTTCATTGCTATATTTATTTAGATGACTGTATTATATACAGTCAGAATCTACAATCTCATATCGAAAAACTCAACTTAATCTTTAATAGATTCCGTCAATTTAACCTAAAATTACAACCCGCAAAATGTGAGTTCCTACGACATGAAGTGGCTTATTTAGGTCACATAATTACCGACAAAGGTGTCAGTCCCAATCCAGATAAAATCAAGGCCGTCACTCAGTTTCCGACTCCTAAATGTCCAAAAGATATTAAATCTTTCCTAGGTTTAGTTGGTTACTATAGGCGATTTATTGAAAACTTTTCAAAAATTACTAAACCTTTAACTTCCCTTTTAAAAAAAAGATATTTTATTCCATTGGTCAGGAGAACAAAAATATTCATTCAATATCTTAAAGCAAAAATTAACAACAGCGCCTCTTTTACAATATCCTGATTTTAATCAACCATTCGTGTTAACAACGGATGCCTCTAACTATGCTGTAGGTGCAATATTATCACAAGGAGACATAGGAAGAGACAAACCTATCGCATACGCATCAAGAACGCTGAATAAAGCTGAAGGCAATTATTCTACCACGGAAAAGGAACTGTTAGCAATTCTGTTCGGTGTAAAAACGTGCCGTCCCTATCTTTTCGGTTATCGTTTCAAAATCGTTACTGACCATAAACCTTTAGTTTGGTTATTTAACGTGAAAGACCCCGGCTCTAGACTTATCCGTTGGCGTCTAAAATTAGAGGAATATAATTACGAGATAATACATAAACGAGGCAAATTAAATTGTGACGCCGACGCTTTATCACGATTCCCGCTACAAGATCATAGTGACTCAAATTGTACCATATGTGCAATCGATAATAATAAATCCCCGGAGCCTAATAATTTGCTTCACAATTGTTCTCCGCCTTCTAAACCAGAAACTTACGAGGCATTCCTAAAACTGATTAAACAACCTAATCTTAATTTCAATACTGTCATACAAGAATTCAAAGAATCGTTACTCAAGGCCAAGTGTAAACTGGTAGTTTATCCTACATCAATCGATTTAGACGATTCTGTACCTTACTGTAAAGAAATTATAGATTCATCTACAAGTCAACCTAATATCCACGACATAGAACGCGAACTTTACACTTTCTGCAACACATCAAACGATACTCATTTGTTTACACATTTGTTTGTACGAGTACACCATTATGACGAGATGTCATATAAAGATATTTTTAAATTATTAGTTGATTATAAGGACATGGTAAAATCTTTGTATACGGAAGAGAAAGAAATCGCCATATCAGATTTTTACGATCCATTCACAAAAATCTCGTATACAAAAATATACAATATCATAGCTTACGTTTTCCATAATACAAACATTAAAATCAATATACCTCTATACAGAAATAGTATTCTATTCCCTACACCTAATGAGATTAAGCAGATACTTCGTGACAACCACGATTCGCCTACTGCTGGACATCCGGGCATTACCCGAATGTTAGAAAGAATTAGATCTATGTACTGGTGGAAAACCATGCGCCAAGACATCGAAGACTACATTAGAAATTGCAGGTCTTGTCAGATAAACAAACCTTTACGTCAGACGAATCGTGCCCCTATGATAATAACTTCGACGGCAACGAAACCTCTTGAAAAGATATATTTAGATTTGGTCGGTCCTCTCCCAGAAACTTATGAATTTAAATATAAGTTCATACTCACTATTCAAGATGATCTCACTAAATACTCCCAGGCATATCCACTGCAAACTTGTTCGGCGGATGAGACTGCTAAAAAATTAGTCCATTTTATATCTCACCTTGGAATCCCCAAAATGATAGTAACCGATCAAGGCACAAACTTCAGCTCTGACGTTCTCAAACAACTTAATAAATTATTTAGCATTAAACATATTTTCGCCGCTCCATATCATCCATAAACCTGTGGAGCTCTAGAAACGAGCCACTCTACTCTAAAAGAATATTTGAGGCCCTTTATCAATGAAAACGCTCATACATGGGACTTGTACCTAAACACAGCTATGTTCTCGTATAATTCTAACGTCCATTCGACTACTGATTATAGCCCATTTAAATTATTATTCGGTTTCAAGCCATATATTCCAAAATCAATCGATTCACTAGAAAATAACACTTACACAGATTATATTAGAGTTTTAAACCATAGATTATATTATAGTAGGCCCTACAGAATATTCAAAATTCGAAAGAGAGGTCTAAACGTCTTTACGATTCTAACGCTAAACCTAAAACTTTCAATGTCGGTGACTTAGTATATTTAAAATGTCACCACAAGCAAAACAAAGCTCTGTCTCCAGTATGGAAAGGTCCATACAAAATTGTAAAGATCAACGGTAATCATACGGTGACGCTTCTCATTAATCGGAAACATGTGCGTCATCATTATGACGAAATAAAACTATCGTCAGGTGATGTAATAACTTAATCTCATTTCAGGCACCTTACTACAACAAGCACGTGTCATCAAGCCGTCACACAAATATCAAGTAGCTCTGGTTTATATTTCGATAAAATGATTAATGTTAAGTTTACCAATGATAATTGGAATATAGTTACGTATTTAAATATTGATAAAATACAATCGCATTTAGAAACAGTCGAATCTCTATTCAGTAAAGTTAGTTCCTATTGTAAAGAGTACAGTTCTTCTAAAATTCAAGTAGATTGTTTAAATTCGTTGTCAGCGTTGCAGAATCAACATGATAATAATATTAAGAAGTTTTCTTCGGTATCTTATATAATAAATAGCAACAACATAGTTAATGCTAAACGTCCTAAACGAGGCTTGATTGACGCCGGTGGATCTCTTTTAAAAACCTTTTTCGGCACTCTAGACTCGGAGGATGCTGTCAAATTTTCAAACGCTATAGATCAAGTTCAATCAGATGAAAAACAATTAGCTCATTTAGTGAGAGATAATATTCACGTAATCAAATCAACAATAACCACGTTTAATAGTTCCATTTCAAAATTAAACGAAAATGAAAACCGTCTTAATAAAAACCTTGAAATAATCGACCAAGCTTTTCAACAGTTATCAAACTCAACTGATAAACTAGATATCAAATCAAATATAAATGCATTTCTCAATGCTATCGAAAGTATAATTATTTCATTATCGTTTGACATTGAAGATGTTAATAACGCGATTTTATTTAGTAAAACTAATATTTTGCACCCGACTGTACTTAGTCCTTGTCAATTGGGCTCGCTGCCATCGCAGCGGTAAGTCCCCTCTTTGAGGAGTGGCTTGAGAGACGCTACGGCGTCCTCACCTACCGCCTGACGCAGGTCCTCACCGGACATGGAAGTTTCGGGAGGTACCTGTGTCTGATGGGGCGGGAGGAAACGCCCGGGTGTCATCACTGCGAGGACCGCCCTGAGGACACGGTGGAACACACGGTGGGAGAATGCCCTTCGTGGGCTGAGCACCGCCGTGTCTTCAGGGAAGTGATCGGCGATGGCGACCTCTCGCGTCCGGGCCTAGTGCAGGCCATGATGCGGAGCGAGGGGGACTGGGATGCCGTCTCCTCCTTTTGCGAAGCAGTGATGCTAGCTAAGGAGGAGGCGGGACGCGTGAGGCAGCGAAGCGCTGCCTCCTCGCAACCCAGCCATCGCGAAGGACACACCGGGCGTCGGGGATCGCGAGACGATCTCCGGCCACCGTAAGCGCGGGCCTGCGGACGGCGAGCATGGGTGGCTCCCCGTCCGACCAGAAACAGACCCGAGCGTACGGCGCGTCGCGTTCCGCGCGCGCCTCAAAGAGCCATCAGACCACCACAGATGGGGCCCAATACGGCCGATGCCGATTCGGAGTCGCGGAGAACCTAACGGGTAACCGGGGCTCCGGTTCGACGTGCAGGAGAAGGAACGGGGTGGTTTTTAGTCAGTAAGAGTCTGACACTCCCTCCCGCCTCACCCAGGCGGGAGAAGTCATTCGATGATTTTCCCCCCTTAAAAAAAAAAAAAAAAAAAAGTCCTTGTCAATTGTATGA
Source organism: Spodoptera picta (assembly GCA_038387885.1). NCBI lineage: Eukaryota > Metazoa > Arthropoda > Insecta > Lepidoptera > Noctuidae > Spodoptera > Spodoptera picta. Next base: position 67,200 of record JAZHFQ010000424.1, on the reverse strand, counting down.
TGAACTTGAACAAAACTTAAATAACATGCCCAGGTATTACGAACTTCCTGTATCACTATCACTACAAAATATTCACGACCTTATTGACGTATCAAAACTTGTTTCATACTTTCATAACAACAAGATCATAGTAGTTATTAGGATACCGCTCGTCCTACCTCAAACATAAAACTTGTACCATATTATTCCAATGCCAGTGCCTTATGACATGGCGCAACCTGACACCTTTGCGCTTATCGCCCCAAGTCATCCTTACCTTGCAATAACAGTCGACCATATGTTTTACTCACCGCTACAAAGTGTAGATAAGTGTCTAGTGATTCGTGAAAAGTTCTATATCTGTGATTTAGAAAGTGTTTACTCAAGTGTCGTGAATCCTATTTGTGAAACCATCTTAATAACGGAAGTAGTTACTAAGTTACCTGTTTCTTGTGAGATAAAATTGTTAAAAGGCTCTATTGAATTATTTCATAAAATTAGTAATAACAGATGGATATTTGTTTTATCCGAACAAGGGAAATGTCATGTATCCAGTGAAAATGATGATAGTACTTTTGATGAAACCCTGTTTGGTACAGGAATATTATCTCCAGCTAAAAACTGTAATGTCGTAGATTAATAATATGGTTTCTATTAAATTAAGTTAATTAAGTTTATAACATAAAATACTATAGAATATTTCTTAGTTTAAAATGAGTTGTAAATCCTCAAAGACGATTCAAATCCTAATATATACATATTTTTTTTTATTTCACATCTTTTTAATAGATGCTCCATTTTATTCGGGGGGCTGTTATATCAGAATTCCCTATTAAGCATATAAAATAATAACGATGACAACGCTATCCTTTCACGTTTGTTCACAACGTGTATCTGAGTTGGCATTCTTACTATGTCGGGTTTTTTCCTATGGAATGCTTTGCAGTTAGTGTGGATTTGAACGTCATTGTGGATAGTTATCTATTCTGTATTTTGGACATTAAATATCTTTTAAGTGAATAAATCAAGTTTCTTTTAAATACTCTAAAACCACTCCGTAACAGTACCTTACAATCTTTCATCCCCTATTTTATCCCATTAGGGGATGTAAATGATCAAAATCCTTGCCAAACGGATATTTATAATATATCATAACATCTACCTGCATGCCAAATTTCAACCCGATCAGTGTAAAACTGGCAAAGTTTCATGCAATCTTTCATCCCCAATTTTACCCCATTGGGGGTGGAAATTATCAAAATCCTTTCTTAGCGAATGCCTACGTCATAACATCTATCTGCATGTCAAATTTCAATCCGATCGATTTAAAACTGACAAAGTCTCATGCAAAATTTCATGCCCTGTTTTACCCCCTTGGGGGTGGAAATTATCAAAATCCTTTAATAGCGGATGCTTACGTCATAACATCTATCTGCATGCCAAATTTCAACCCGATCGGTTTAAAACTGACAAAGTTTCATACAAACTTTCATCCCCTTTTTTACCCCCTTAGGGGTGGTAATTATCGAAATCCTTTCTTAGCGGATGCCTACGTCATAACATCTATCTGTATGCCAAATTTTAGCCCAATCTGTCCAGCGGTTTGGGCTGTGCGTTAATAGATCACTATGTCAGTCAGTCAGTCAGTCAATCACCTATGAATTTTATATGTACTAGCTTTTGCCCGTGACTTCGTTCGCGTGGAATAGTGACTTCCGGCAGATTTTTGGTTTTACCCACATAGTTCCGGATCTCTTCAAAAATGAAATGTGGAAGATATTCTAGGGAACTCTTCAAAAATCAACATAATGAGCTCTACGTTTAAATTGAAGATATATATACTCACTTAGGGCATTAAAGCCGTTATTGCCGTTCGAAAAAGGCGAAAATGTTGTCATTCTCTTATTTTCAAAATATTATTTTGATTTGCCATTTCAGAAAAAAAAACTGTCTCCCTTGCCAATTACCTAATCCCTTAACAACCAAATCAAATCAAATCAAATCATGTTTATTTGCTCAAACACATGTGTATGACGGCGCCGCCGTCATTATTGAACAAACAACTGGCCGACGTCACTTCAACCCCACCACCGAGTGATATATAAAGCAGCGCAAGCGCAAGCTCGGGGGAGTCGTTCGTCGATCGTTGCCCAGTTCACACGTTACGCAATCGCTGAGTAATTTTATTGTGCACTGTCGAAAGTAAACGTTACTTTAATTACGAAGATTTAATTGTTTTATTACTGCATAAACATACCTCTACCGATATATATGACGAAGAGGGTTCTCGCTTGACATCGCCCACACCATCATTCCGACATCAGAAGTGGGATGGACCAGGATTATTGAAAATGTTAAAATTATCGGAGCCGGTTCGTGAAGAACTACCTACATGCAAATGCGACAAAGAAGATAGTGCTGCAAGATTGGAAATGCCTAGCTATACATAGCTAGGTACTCAGTAGTGAAGATTCAACGTGGCTAACGTTGAGGCAGCTACTTCGAACTGAATCGCTATCTGAAGCAGCAAATGAAGACATGACGTGGTCCCAATTCAAGCCGAAATACATTGGCGTCCAGTGACAGCATGAGATACGCGGCGTTAACGCAGCGTTTGGTGAGCGGCGTGTTGATGTCTGCAATTGGACACTGCTCCCATCGGGATTATACCAGGTGACTTTGTTCCATTTATTATGATTCCGATGATACCATATGGGTCAAAAACGAGTCAAAGACTTGAGTTTACAATTGTTAGTTTTCCAATTTGTTTTATTTTATTTTTGTCGGGTAGTTATTTAAAGAAAATAGCCGTGATGTTTTAGATCCGAGATTATACATGGTCATTAGAATTACGTCTGATAGTGTTACTTTGTGTTGCGTATTGTTAGGTAATATCTCAAGTAGTAGGCTTTCATTTGGTTGGAACTTGGAGGTATGGTTTCCGCGAGGTAGATGCAGAATTAAGTGGTGCTTGCTGTCTAACGCGGTACAGAGTATTGAGAAAAGTAGTTTATAACAAATAAAGGTCAAAAGCTGCTAATTAAAAAGTAGTTAAAGTCAGAATTGAAGAGACCTCTAAAGTCCTACATTCATTTAGGATTATTGTTGGGTTGGAAAATAGTTAAAGCGCTAAGAATACTCTGATGAGAAACATGCTTCCCTTGATCTTGCCATTAGGATTTGTTATAATTAGGGCCTTTCAGTACCTAGTGAGTTAGTAATTGTAAGGGTAAAACTTTTCATTTATTCTACTATATCGTGTGTGCTAGTCATAGTCGTTACTGGGGCAGGGACTCGAGTCCATATAATGAAACTACAGTCGTGGCTGACTTGTGACTCTGAAACACTGGAGTAACTATCCACACTTGTGTAGTGTATCAATTGTGGTTACCTTGAAAATCTTGATGGCTGTTGATCATTTATTTTGATTTAAAGGACCTTGAGATATGTTTTCGCTAAGTGCGTTGTAGTGAGTAGATAGGCTGTTCGGTGGTTATTCCAGATGTAGTGAAGTCGGGTTTTGTCTAATAGAGAAAACGCGGAGTAATGAGACTCTGCATTTCATTATTATATTGCGTCTTACAAAAAATGTCGATCGCAGCGCCTATAAGTTACGTAAAATGTCGAGTAATTTAATTGTAACAGATGAAATTGAAATGCAGTAGATCTGAGGACTAAGGATGAGGAGAATATCTGATCAACAGGTTCTTTGAGAATTTTATAAAGTGTCAATGTCATGAGTTGCACTCAACACCTATAAATCGCATACCCACACTTCATTTTTCATTTTTTTTGGGTGGATCGAACACATATTGAAAGATAAAGTGTTTAAAGAGATATCCGGCGTCAAGGATTTAAGACCAGCTCCTTGATCACTGGTTTCCTGCCTAGATAACTACACCCAGTTGTACGGTCTCTTCTTTGTGCCTTCAGGCTTAATTCATTCTGTCTCCTGCAGTAATATTCACCGAGGGAAGTGGAAACTATAGTTTTTTTCTTCTTCTCCTCTTATAATATCTTCTGATTCACTTCGTTGCGGGAACCAAGACAGTTACTCATGTCCCTGGGACGCGCCGGACTTCAATGTTCCGGTGTTTTCATGGTTGTATCTACTGTAGATCCTGGCTTACAGGAGTTGCAGCGGTTTTGGGAGGTTGTGGCAGGCTTGTCCCATCAAAAAAAAAAAAAAAAATACCCACACTTACATCATATTCATGCACTCGTACTCTGACCGCACCCATGAGGAACTTGTGGCTATGGGTCTTCACACACCAGACCGCATTCATGAGGATCATGTAGCGATGGGCCTGTGTGGTAAAGCGCCTGTGTGGCAAACCGCCTGTGTGGCAATGCATCTGATTGGTGAATTGCCTGGTTGGTAACTGATCTGTGTGACGTTAGTTAGTATCGTATTGATTTTTATGCAGTTTCAGTTTGTAAGATTAAATGTTTGGTTATCTGTCAGATTATCTTGTCTCTGATTCGATCCTCCACGGATACTCCGCAGATAGATGTTTCTTGTCTCCCTCGTTCACGTTCTCTTGTGTCCTGTAAGTTTCGTGTTAGAAAAGAGTAGCTGTGAGTTACTGGGCTATGCACAGCCGTGATCACTTGTAAAGTTTAAATGCTTTGGGTTGCTTGGTAGAATAATAATCTTGTGAGATTGTGAAACGTCAGTTTGTCTAAAAGTTTTCTGGTTATTGATTTTGCTACTGGAACGTCGTAACTTTTTAAACTTTTAATTGTAAACGTATTCCCAAAGTAAAGGTCCCTACAAAATCTCTGATTTCTTAGAAAACGATAGGTACGAATTGAAACTCGTTAATGGGTCTAATCGAACGTACAAGGTTGCCCATGAGAACTTACGCGAGGTACCCCGCGGTCCATTAGGTTTTATAGAAATAGCCGAAAGTTATGATGATGACGTGACGGCGGATGATAGCCAGAGTGATTTTGTCCATGAAACTGATTGCGGTAATAATATACTGTGTGACATAGCTGTGATTGATGATGCTGAGGATGAACTTTCCGATAGCGACACTATATCTGTTAATAGCGACACTATATCTGTTAATAGCGACACTATATCTGTTAATAGAAACACTATATCTGTTAATAGCGCCACTATATCTGTTAATAGCAGCACTGTATCGGCTAGTTCACGTACTAGTAATAGTATGGAAAGTCCATCATCAGATTTACCAGAGTGAATGAGTGTTGTAACTGATTACTTATTTATAAAATTAAAAAAAAAAGAAGAAAAAAAAAGGTGACAAAAAAAAGTAAAAAAAAAGAGAAAAAAAAAGTAAAAAAAAAAAGAAAAAAAAGTAAAAAAAAAAGTAAAAAAAAAGAGAAAAAAAAGTAAAAAAAAGTAAAAAAAAAAAAAAAGTAACAAAAAATGTAAGAAAGAGTCATTGAAGGGAAAATCCGGTCCAATGACTCAGCTAAAGGGACTGATGTCCAGTCTAGCATACGCTAAAGGGACTGATGTCTAGTCTAGCATTCGCTAAAGGGACTGATGTCCGGTCTAGCATTCGCTAAAGGGACTGATGTCCGGTCTAGCATTCGCTAAAGGGACTGATGTCCGGTCTAGCATTCGCTAAAGGGACTGATGTCCGGTCTAGCATTCGCTAAAGGGACTGATGTCCGGTCTAGCATACGCTAAAGGGACTGATGTCCGGTCTAGCATTCGCTAAAGGGATATTTATCCGGCCTAGCACAATCATCTCCAGTTCTAATACTGATGAGTGATGATAACGTAGTAGTTGTGGTAAGCTGAAGGGTTAACCGAACCCGCACAATATTGAAAGCTTTTGTTAAAGGTTATAGAGAAGAATCTAGATAGAGATTAGAAATGCCAGGATGAACGAACGGGTTGTTATCTTGTTCCCAGGTGCTCGGAAGACGCTCGAGGACGAGCGTACGTCAGTATGGCCGTGACGGCGCCGCCGTCATTATTGAACAAACAACTGGCCGACGTCACTTCAACCCCACCACCGAGTGATATATAAAGCAGCGCAAGCGCAAGCTCGGGGGAGTCGTTCGTCGATCGTTGCCCAGTTCACACGTTACGCAATCGCTGAGTAATTTTATTGTGCACTGTCGAAAGTAAACGTTACTTTAATTACGAAGATTTAATTGTTTTATTACTGCATAAACATACCTCTACCGATATATATGACGAAGAGGGTTCTCGCTTGACATCGCCCACACCATCATTCCGACATGTACATACAATAAACAATAGCATGTAAGATAGCGGGTAGTAGTGAAAAAAGTTCGAGACATGTTTGCCGTATACAATGGCGTGCAAATATAGTAGTCACTCATAATGATTGCAAACTAACCGACATCTTTCGAATGTGGAAACCTTATTCAATATTAGACATTGATGGAATATTGATAATAATATGTCAGAGTAACCAGCATTTTACATTTAAAACAATAGAATAATAATTATTAAAAAATGATGTCTACTTATCACTGTTACAAATACAACAGTAAAGGTATAATATACAATAATGTCAACCAAGCTTAAATCTATAATTAACTTAAAACTATATAAAAGAACGATCTAATTAATTTAAAAATTAAAATGAATTTAGACATACAATTTTAGTATCTACTAATAATCAAGATCAAACTAAACATACATTTTACAACAACCAGACAACCCAACAAATAAACCTTTTAATCTACTATTACGACGGAACCAATTTTAGATTTACGAAACGATCAATCCTCAATTCCACGACAGTACCGAAGCATTCGGCCGATACCCAACCAAATGCGTGTAATTAAACCATAGCGCGATCAATTTTGGGCTCGCTGCCATCGCAGCGGTAAGTCCCCTCTTTGAGGAGTGGCTTGAGAGACGCTACGGCGTCCTCACCTACCGCCTGACGCAGGTCCTCACCGGACATGGAAGTTTCGGGAGGTACCTGTGTCTGATGGGGCGGGAGGAAACGCCCGGGTGTCATCACTGCGAGGACCGCCCTGAGGACACGGTGGAACACACGGTGGGAGAATGCCCTTCGTGGGCTGAGCACCGCCGTGTCCTCAGGGAAGTGATCGGCGATGGCGACCTCTCGCGTCCGGGCCTAGTGCAGGCCATGATGCGGAGCGAGGGGGACTGGGATGCCGTCTCCTCCTTTTGCGAAGCAGTGATGCTAGCTAAGGAGGAGGCGGGACGCGTGAGGCAGCGAAGCGCTGCCTCCTCGCAACCCAGCCATCGCGAAGGACACACCGGGCGTCGGGGATCGCGAGACGATCTCCGGCCACCGTAAGCGCGGGCCTGCGGACGGCGAGCATGGGTGGCTCCCCGTCCGACCAGAAACAGACCCGAGCGTACGGCGCGTCGCGTTCCGCGCGCGCCTCAAAGAGCCATCAGACCACCACAGATGGGGCCCAATACGGCCGATGCCGATTCGGAGTCGCGGAGAACCTAACGGGTAACCGGGGCTCCGGCTCGACGTGCAGGAGAAGGAACGGGGTGGTTTTTAGTCAGTAAGAGTCTGACACTCCCTCCCGCCTCACCCAGGCGGGAGAAGTCATTCGATGATTTTCCCCCCTTAAAAAAAAAAAAAAAAAAAAGCGCGATCAATTTGATCTTAACGCCATCTATCGAGCATAGTGACAACTCGGATTATTTATCTATACTCCGTTCGGGCATTTTCTTTGTACTAAAAGTTTTATTATATTATATTATTTTTTCATACCTTTTTACTATTTATTTACTTTTTTCCGATGATTTAAAACAATAACATGAACCGAACTCGTGTAACGATCGACACCATTGCGCGATAATAGAATTTTCTATACCGGAGTATGTCTGTCTGTCTTTGCTTCACGCCATTACTGAACCGATTTGTGTTAAATTTGGTACAGACATAGTTTGGAACTTGAGAAAGGACATAGGGTAGTTTTTATTACAAAAAAATAATAAAAAAAAATATTTCGTACATACAGCGCCATCTATTGGTCAAGAGCCGGCATCAATTCAGTACTGAAAATTCAACGGGAAAATGTATATAAATAGTAAAAAGGTATGAAAAATATAATATAATACAACTTTTAGTACAAAGAAAATGCTCTAACGGAGCATAGATAATTCTATTATGTCGAGTTGGTGATCGCGCAATGGTGTAGATAGTTATACGAGTTCGGTTCATACTATTGTTTTAATTCATCGGAAAAAAGTAAATAAATAGTTAAAAGGTATGAAAAAAATAATATCAATATAATAAAACTTTTAGTACAAAGAAAATGCCCGAACGGAGTATAGATAAATAATCCGAGTTGTCACTATGCTCGATAGATGGAAAAAATTATTAATTATAGTTTTAAACAAGATTCTACCCTCATAATTATTTGTGGAAATAGAGGTAGTTTAAATAAAAAAAAAATATTGCAATTTTATAATTCACTTACAGCTCTGTATAAAATGCTCTAACGGAGCATAGATAATTCTATTATATCGAGTTGGTGATCGCGCAATGGTGTCGATAGTTACACGAATTCGGTTCATGTTATTGTTTTAATTCATCGGAAAAAAGTAAATAAATAATTAAAAGGTATGAAAAAAATAATATCAATATAATAAAACTTTTATTACAAAGAAAATGCCCGAACGGAGTATAGATAAATAATCCGAGTTGTCACTATGCTCGATAGATGGCGTTGGGATTGAAATTGATCGCGCTATGGTTTCGTTACACCTACACGCATTTGGTTAGGTATCGGCCAAGTGCTTCGGTACTGTCGTGGAATTGAGGATTGATCTCGATTGATTGATAGTTTGATCTCGATTATTAGTAGATACTAAAATAATAATTGTATGTCTAAATTAATTTTAATTTTTAAATTAATTAGATCGTTCCTTTTAAATTATATAGTTTTAAGCTTGGTTATTAAGGGAATAGGTAATTTGTCAAGAGAGACTGTCTTTTTTTCTGAAATGACAACATTTTCGCCTTTTTCGATCGGCTTTAATGCCCCAAGCGAGTATACATATCTTCAATTCAAACGTAGAGCTCATTATGTTGATTTTTGAAGAGTTCCCTAGAATATCTTCCACATTTAATTTTTGAAAAGATCCGGAACTATGTGAGTAAAACCAAAAATCTGCCGGAAGTCACTATTCCACGCGAACGAAGTCGCGGGCAAAAGCTAGTGTATTAAATAAATAGATCTCAATATAATAAAACTTTTAGTACAAAGGGCATATTCCACTTTGCGCACCTAAATGAAGCGCACCCAGACGAAGCGCACCTAAAGTATTCCACTTTGCGCACCTGTAGGTGCGCTTAAATAAATTTTTTAATAAATAGTTTTTCTATTCCACGAAGCGCACCTACGAATATCATTCGCATAGTGCGGAGACTAAGAAATAAAAATATCGATATAAGAAAATATTTATTATTTAAAAGACTAACTTAAATATCATGGGCGCGTGTTATCGTAAGACGCGCATATTGTGGCAATTTTGAACCGGTTTGACCACTTGCGCTCGACCACGCATATGTTTAATTGTTTAGAAATGCTAATCAGTGATGAATAGTCGCGAACTTGAATTCGAACCATCAATTGAGATAGCTATTGAGAATAATGAAATAGGAGCGTGTAGGGAGACTATTAGTAATTGTGAGAATATGGAGATATTAGAAGAATCTATACAAAATATTGAAGAAACTGACGGAGTGAGATGCAGTAAAAGAACTAGACAGATTGATCACGATGAAATGTGGACAAATATAACGAGGCGGGGTAAACGTTTTGCCCGAACAAGCCAGGTGTCGGATGAGATAAGAATACCTGAAGATAAAATAGAAATTAGTATAACTTCTGCAGACAAAATACCAAAACAGTTTGGACTTGCCAAGTTGTTAAAATTAGAAAACATCCCGGACATTATAAAAATTAAATACATTAACGCATTCAAAGTTCTTATCCAATTTAGTAACGAAGAAAGTGCAAATAAACTGATAGAATCTAAATATTTTAAAGAAAAAGGACTGAAATGCCAAAAAACACTAGAGATAAAAGAAAGTTATGGTGTTATTAAAGATATAGACTTAGATTCATCAGAGGAAGAAATACTCGAGGGCTTAACTTGTGATACCGAGATAACAGGTATTAAGAGATTAAAGCGCCGTAACACAAATAGTGGCCTGTGGGAACCTGGAGAAACAGTCAGAATAACTTTTAAGGGATCATCCTTACCTGCCTACGTATACATATTTGAAACTAGGATAAAAGTTAGTCCTTATCAATTTCCCGTAACTCAATGTTCTCGTTGTTGGAGATTCGGGCACACAGTCCGAGTTTGTTCATCTGTTAAAGAGATCTGTCCTAAATGTAGCCAGTCTCACCCCAATTGTGACACTGTAAGCTACAAGTGTAACAATTGCTCTGGTAAACACATGGCACTGTCTCGTACATGCCCAATATATTTAAAAGAAAGGAAAATAAGGGAATTAATGGCGGAGTTTAATTGAACTTACAAAAGAGCTCTAACACTTTACGTCCCCCCTGAACCAAATAACGTGCAAAAGTCACAAGGAAGAGTACAAGATACGGAAATAGAACATCAAGTGTTAAGCCAAAGTAGAGACACAGAAAAAAGATCTGCATCACAAAATAAAAACACATATGCTGACACAGTTAAGAAAGTAAAGAAGAAGGCTACTATAACACAAAAATACTGTAACAAAAAGGAGAACGCGAAGAAAAAGCAGAAATCAGATACGGTGTTTAACTGGACGACTTTGACAGACAGTGAGTCCGAAATATCACATGAAAATATAGAAAAAGCAGATGAATTAAATAAAAAAAAGAATAACTGGAAATTGGTATGGATTAAATTAAAGGAAATAATTTGGGATAGTGAAGCTAGTTTGGAGAATAAAGTGATGGATTCTGTGAAAGTATTATTTGATTGGGTTTCATCTTTTATTATGGAGTTTATAACAGAAATGCCTATTATGACCAAAATTAAAAAATGGATAACAACAACAGGCACATAAACATCAATGTGTTACAATGGAATGCTCAGAGCTTACAACCAAAAATGACGGAATTTGAAAGTTTATTAAATCAGGAAAAAATTCATATAGCTGTAATCAGTGAAACTTGGTTTGATCCTGAAAGGGTTATCAGACTGAGTGGATACAACATATTCAGAGCAGATCGTGATGATGGTTATGGGGGTGTAGCTGTCTTTACTCATCACTCTATTAGAGCTACACAATGTAATGTCAACATAACAAATTCACAAATACAAATTATTAAAATTAAGTTACTCAACTGCAATCATCTAGAAAACGTCGTTTCTATTTACTGTCCCTCGTCAGTAAATACATGCAGAAATGACTGGGATGAAGTGTTCTCATTAGCTCAACATAAAGCTCTCGTCGCAGGCGATTTGAACGGCCATCACTCAAATTGGTCTTCCAGGACAGATACAAGAGGCAATCAGATCTTTGATTCAATAATGGACAGCAACCTTTGTATACTCAATGATAACTCTCACACACAAATAAAATTAGTCAATGAACTTTGCAAAGTTCCTCCCCAGATACAACTTTAGTGTCAACAGATTTGGCTTTGAGATTCAAATGGGGGGTCATGAATGAAAATCTGGGGAGTGATCACATGGTAATTAAAATTAGTATGCAAAACAATAAATCAGACAGCTTTAAAAAACGAAGAAACTTCAAAAAAGCGGATTGGCAAAAGTACAGTCAGAAAATAGAGGCACAAATAACACGCTTAGAATTGTCAGCAGATCACCAATCCGCATATAATAAATTCATGGATACTATAAATGCTGCAGCCGATGAATTCATTCCTACGATTAAACTGTGCATGAATCCTCTACAATCAAATAAATTCATACCAAAGCCATATTGGAATCAAAATCTATCGCATATTGTTGCACAGAGACGACTAGCATTATCCACTTTCAGAAGAAATCCGACCCCACAAAATCTTGAAGTTTTGCAGAAAAAAATCCAAGGATGTTGTCACTCTTCACATGAACGTGCAGGAGACTCTCTTGAAGAGGATGGCGGATCTGGAGGGGCAGATCCAGTCGGCAGGATCGGCTAAAGACTCTTTAGCCAGGATAGCCGAAGAATTCCGCACCTTCCGTAAATTCGTCCTGGATATGTTAAAGCTGTTGCGGAGCCTGATCACTGATTGTTCCAGAAGTAATGATGACATGGAGATGCGAAAACGCCGGAAGGCTGTTATATTCCAAGGCATGCCGGAGGTAGATAGGGAGGATTGCAGCGGTCTGATTATTGAGACTATCAATAACAAGCTGGGTCTGAATCTTCCTGTGTCTGCGATTAAGAGGTGTCACAGACTTGGAACCATTACCAAGGAGCATCATCGATCGATTCTGGTAAAATTCTCCAGTCTTGATTGTAAGGCGTTGGTCTGGAAAGCGAAGGCTCGTTTGCGTGGCACTAAAATCTCTGTAAAGGAGTTTTTGACGAAGCCCAGACAGGAGGTATTTGCAAGGGCACGCCAACATTTTGGTATGCGAGCCTGCTGGACCCAAGACGGCAATATCTTCCTTAAGGCCACTGACGGAAGTAAGCACAGGGTCACGTGCTTGGAGCAACTAAATCCCCTCCTAGACAAGTACCCCAAGGACAAGGAGCCAGGTACGACAAAGTTAGCACCCGGGCGAAGAGCTGAGCTGGATGCGGCGAACCTAAAACAAGCAAGTAGATAGTCAGTTTCACTTGTAAGTAATCGGCTGATCACGTAATAATTAACGTTCTCCAACATCCCATAAACTTACTGTGAATCCGGTCGAGCACCAAAATATCCCTTAAAATTTCATTTGCTTGCTTGTACATTGCGAAGGGTGTTGGCAATTTTTACCCACTATACTGGAAACACTAACTTTCCTTTGTTCTTAATGTTTCATAGTTTATGTTTTCGAAAATACCCAACAAATTGTATTTTTCTATCATAATCAATAGTCAATAGTTGTGTCAGTGTCAGTCAGTTGTCAATTGTCATTATGTCAATTGTCACTACGGCTGCGTTCAGATATCGCACGTACAAATTATTGTTGATCTAGTAACAATGATAAATACCTAACATTTTGCAGTTCGTTTTTGTTTCCATGTTGCGTTTTGTTATTTTTGCAAATTGTATCTTTTTCTATATTTTAGTTTTATAATCGTATTGCGTTTTGTTATTGATGTGTACATATTTTTCCTTCTTAATTTTGTGCTTGTGTTGTGTCTGTTGTATTTTTACTTGGTGTTAGCTGGCGGGTGGTGCAGAGTTGCATGTGTTAGCTATTTACCCTAATGTTATTAGATGTTACAACACTTACGACTTCCGGAACCTAATCTGATTGATATTACCTTGCAATAGGAAGTCAATAGTGTTACTATTTGTAGTATTGTATTCAATTGCTAAAATATTATTTTGTAATTATTAGGACACTGCAATCTTTTGGAACCTAATTTAATTAATATTTTATAAAATAGCACAACCGGAAGTCAGTGTTTGAAATATAAGAATTGAGTTGATGTTACCCGCAAGTCAGGATATATTTTGTTTTCTTTGTTAAACCGAATGTATAAAAGTTCATGTTTTAGAATTATTAGCTCAGTTCTTAACATTAAACAGAATAACCCGTTACTCTGCCCGTTTTATTCTTAAAACCACCCTGATTGATATTATCAGAAGTGGGATTAGTTAAATAATAACGCAAGTTGGACTTCATTTTTTTATTATTTTAATATTTTTTTCTTTTCGGGTAAATAACCCACTCAGTAAATATGCCAAAACGTTTGCGGGATATAAGCAGTGAAACATCACTTAGTGCTACAGACAATTAGGTTGGAGAAAGTCCTGCAAGGCGGCGGCGCAGGACAGATTTGCGCTCAAGAAGCCACAGATCACGTAAATATCAAGGTAAAACATCGAGGAAGAAGCATCGATCTAGGGCCAGGCGTCACCGTGAAAAGCATACTGTGGATCGAATTCAGGCGACACCAGACGTGAGCAATATCAGGCCGGCAGGTGGACGGGGTATCCAGCATGAGGTCGGACAATGCCGTTCAAGAAGGTGCGCAGATTGTTCCAGAGGGATCGCATGTCGTGCCGAATGAAGGATGTACTGCAGGCAGTGAATGTAACAACGCCACGCCGGGTACATCGCAAAGTAACGAAATGGAAGGTACGTCGAATATTTTGTCTAAGTTCAATTTACCGATTAATTTACCTGAGTTATTAAGCTTTATATCTTCATGTGTAAAACCTGATCGTTCTTTAAAGTATAATTATGATAAGAATATTATTCCTGAATTCGACCCATCAATTCAAAATCATAGAATAGACACGTGGTTAATTAAAGTCAACGAGTGTTCTCAGATTTACGGTTGGTCTGATCAACAAACAGCCCATTTTGCTTTGCCACGATTAGTTGGTCATGCCAAAAAGTGGTATGAGGGATTAAGAACAATAAAATACTCATGGCTAGAGTGGCAAGAAAACTTAAAGCGTGCTTTTCCGACCGATACTAATTATGGATCCCTACTCTCTGAAATGTTAGAAAAAAAGTATAGGCCAGGGGACTCTCTAGACGAATATTATTATGATAAAATGATTTTCTTGAATGCATGTGACATATCGGGTAAAAGGGCTGTTGAATATCGCACTTTGAGAGCAGGTGCAACTTCGGCCCGTTTTATTCAACCTGAAGAATTGTTGAAGTATTTGAAGGACATGTGTCGTGAACAAAGAGAATTAATGCCTAAAATAAATAAAAATAAATTTCCTTTCCCGGGACCGTCTATTGTTTGTAGCAACTGTAACAAAAGCGGACATCGTGCAAATCAGTGTCGAAAAACAAATAATTTACTACCGACATGTTTTAATTGTAAGGAATTAGGTCATCGAGTATTCCAATGTAGTAAACCGGTTATAAAATGCGATAAATGCCAAAAATATGGGCATAAAACTGTAGACTGTTTTGCTAATAAAAATTCTCTGATGATGTCTTGTCTAGCATTGAACATGAACATACCAATATTATCAAGTTATATACAAAATCTGATTACATTTGCACAGATAAAGGACAAATTAAATGTTATACTAAAGACGAGGATTCTACAATATTTGTGACAGGAAATTACCGATGCTATAAAGGATGTCAATACTGGGTTAAAGAGGGGGTATATAAAATAGTAAACAAACTTTGTGATATTCCTATAATAATTTTAAATAATCAGATTTTACACATTAAAGGTGATACATTATTGGTCAGAGCTGCTAAGATAAGTTACAGTAAGGAAGTTGAAGAATTAAAATGTTTAAATGTACAGTCTTTTCGTAAACCTATAAGTCTGAATGAAGTAAATATTAACTTGAAGTTACGAAGAGATGAAGTAGAAAATGTTTATACATTAATATGTAAATATAGGGACACTTTTGCTCAAAATTTGTCTGAATTAGGGTGCACTGATATTAGCGAGATGGAGATTAAATTGACAAATAATATCCCTGTAGTTTACCGACCCTACCGGCTTAGTTATAAAGAAAGAGAGATAGTAAATGAAATGGTTAAAGAATTACTAGACAATGACATTATCGAGAATTCTGCAATCATGCTAGTCCGATTATACTCGTATCTAAGAAAACTGGCGGGCATCGACTATGTGTAGACTATAGAACTTTAAATAGTCGCACTGTTAAAGATCATTATCCTCTCCCCTTGATCGAAGACCAGTTAGATCAGTTGAGTGGCAGTAAATATTTCACGACCTTAGATCTATTGAGTGGCTACTACCAGGTTCCAATTAAAGAAGAATGTAGGCATGTTACAGCTTTTGTTACCGCTGATGGGTTGTACCAGTTTAAAAGGATGCCATTTGGCCTGGCCAATGCGCCTTCGGTGTTTCAGCGGACTATGGGTCGTGCTCTCAGGTTAAACCATGCTAGGAATTTAAAAGGCAATGAAAATAAAGACATGCCTGCTGACGCTCCAGCTCTAGCCTATATGGATGATCTTATAATACCCTCAAAAAATTTTGACCAAGGAATCAAGAATTTAGAAAAAACTTTCCAATTATTGAATGAAGCTAAATTAACTTTAAACATAAAAAAATGCTATTTCTTTCAAACCTCCATAGATTATTTAGGCTACGAAATAACAGGTGAGGGTATTAAGCCTGGTGTAACTAAGGTCGAGGCAGTCAAAGCTTTTCCAGCCCCCCGAAATGTTCACGAAATCAGGCAGTTCATAGGTTTAGCTAGTTATTTCAGAAAAATTCATATCAAAATTTTCAATAATAGCTCGTCCGTTAACTGATTTAACTAGGAAAAATCGTCCATGGGAATGGGGAGAGGAGCAAATCGGTGCTTTCGAGACTCTGAAGGCAAAACTTATCGAACGTCCATTATTGACACTGTATAATCCTAATTATATAACAGAATTACATACAGATGCGAGTAAAGTCGGGTTGGCAGGGATACTCTTACAAAAAGAGAACGAGCTTGACTCATTTAAGCCAATAGCATATTTTAGTAGAAAAACTACAATTGATGAACAGAAGTTTCATGCCTACGATTTAGAAACTCTTGCGGTAGTTACTTCACTTCAGAGATTCCGTGTATATTTATTGGGACTACAGTTTACAATAGCAACTGACTGTAATGCCTTAAGATCAACGTTTTCTAAACGAGATCTGTTGCCACGTATTGCCAGATGGTGGTTAGCATTACAGGAGTACGATTGTAATATCGTATATAGACCAAATCACAACATGACACACGTGGACGCACTAAGTCGTAATCCCTCTGAAATAAGTGAGCCTAGTTATACTATAAATACTGGGATCGGTTCATTAAATAATAAATAAATAAATAAATTTATTCAATATTCAAAAAATGCAAAATACAAAACATATCGTAAATACGTACAATTGTCCTCACAATATTAAATGCCTGCACTAGGATAATCCTGTATCGCAGACGAGAGGAGTTCTAAATATAATTCTTATAGTAACACATTTTATTTCTACAGCGCCATATACTTAACATTATACAACAGAAAACAATATGATTATTTTAATATACATACATACATACATATAAAACTAATCCTCATATAAAATATACTATAATATACCTAATAAATATATTAAAATAACAACTAAAGTAAGATTTGTTTAAAACAGCAACATTATGTCTATCGACGAGGAATTATCTACATCAGCAGAAATAAACTAAGTAGGCTAACGCTAAAGTCCATACGGTCATTCATTTGGTTGTGTTTGAGTAAGCACAAATGCTGGATAGCAACAAAATGTTTTAAATATTACACAAGACGATTGGTTGCTAAGTGTTCAACTAACTGACCCTAAAATATGTTTCATTAAGGATGTTTTAAACGACTCCAAATATAAAGATATTATGGATATTAAACAAAATTTTGTAATAAAGGATAACCGGTTATATAGAAAAGTTGACGGTAATTTAAAATGGGTTGTTCCGAAGGGAGCCAGGTGGCAAATATGCAAACAAAACCATGACGATATTGGTCATTTTTCTATAGATAAAACTTTATCAAAAATTAAAAAAGATTTTTGGTTTCCAAGAATGAAAAGATTTATTGTTAAATATGTAAATTCTTGCACACACTGCGCATACGGTAAAATGCCCGGTGGTAAAAAGGAAGGCTTTTTACACCCGATACTCAAAAACGAGATTCCTTTTGACACTGTTCACATTGACCACCTGGGACCCTTTATAAAAAGCTCAAAGGGAAATGCTTATTTACTAGTTTTAGTGGACGGATTTACAAAATTTTGTATAATTAAAGCTTTACGTAATCTGAAATCGAACCTAACTATCAGAGCATTAGAGGATATTTTCACTACATTTGGATTTCCTAAGCGCCTAATATCTGATAGAGGTACCTCATTTAGCTCAGATGAATTCAAAAGGTTTTGTGATGAAAAACATATCAAACATATCATGATTGCAGTGGCTTCACCTCGTGCTAATGGCCAGGTGGAGCGCTATAACAGAACAATACTTGGTGCGCTAACATCATACACTGATGGGGTAGGCGAGACAAAATGGGATTCGGAATTAGGAAATATACAGTGGGGTCTAAATAATACATTGAACAAGGGCATAGGGAAGACTCCATCGAAAGTCTTATTTGGTCGCTGTCTAGTTCATGAGAGTGAAAATGTTATGAATGAAATATTTGACGTTACTAGGGTGGTAGACAAAGATGTAAAATGCCGCGCCCGCTGAGCGTACGCGGCGGCCGCGGCGGCGGAGTTGGGTTTTATATAAAACGAGGAGTCAATGTGCGTGCGCACCCTCACCCGGTTGACCCGTCTCATGGTTCGGTCGAGCAAATGTGGTTAGTGTTGAACATTAATGGTACGAGGCTTGCCGTAGGCACGGCATACAGGCCACCATGGTTAGATATCGATTTATTTTTCGATGGTCTCACTGCTTCTATAGACTCGCTTTCATTTTGTGACCACACTGTTCTCCTTGGAGACTTTAATATAAATTGTTTGAGCTGTGCTGAGATAAAAGTTAACAAATTGAATTCATTTTTGAAATGCTTTAATTTAAAGCAAATTATAACGTCTCCAACACACTTCACAAATACTACCGAGACCCTCATTGACCTTGTCTGCACGGACGCTCGCGTTATTGGCCATGTGGTAGACCCAATCGAGGCGCTGGGGGCGCATGCTTTTGTGGCAGTGATGTTTAACTTTAGAAGGAACAAGCCGCTGCCACTAACCGTAACCAGGAGGAGCTTAACTAAAATTTGCCCTGACAGGTTTAACGATGACTTGCAATCTATCGACTGGCATATAACTGGTCAGACATGCAATATAAACGTCATGGTGGACAGGTTAAGCCAATGTCTAATTAACCTTTTTGACAAACACGCACCTCTCAAGACGCATGTTATTAGGGAGAAATCGTATCCATGGATTACGGATAACCTTAAACTCATGATGAATTTGAGAGACAAAGCCTATGCAAGTTATATGGAAACTAAGTCAGAATCAAAAAAAAAATATTACAAAGACCTCAAAGCACTCGTAAGAAAATCTCTATTTTATGAGAAGGTAGCTTACTTTAGGACGAATATAAATAACAAAATTAAATATCCCAAAATCCTTTGGAATAATATAAAAACAACCTTGTTGCCTCTAAATCGTAATACCGAACTACCGTCGCACTTTACTGATCCGAATAAAATAAATACCCACTTTCTAAATGTACCAGGAACCATGATCTCATCTATAAGTAGTTTGAGTTATTATGAGTTTCACAGATTCGCTGACAGTGCTTTTGCTCTGCGAACGGTTGATGGCATTGATATTGTTAAAATTATTAAAAGTCTCACATCGAATGCCGAGGGGCATGATTGTATTACTCTGAACATGTTTATTATGACACTACCCTACACCTTGACATGCTTAACAAACATCATAAATACATCAATCACCACCTCGACCTTTCCTGACTATTGGAAACTGGCAATTGTACGCCCGATACCAAAAAAATGCTCGCCTACCGATGTGACTGATCTTAGACCCATTAGTATTCTGCCCCTGTTATCTAAGGTTCTGGAGAGGGTGGTAAATACACAACTAACACAATATCTATCTTCAGGAGGGGTCGTGGCACGACGTCAGCTTTGCTTGATGTCACTGATAACATACTGTCTGCACAGGACAAGGGCTTCTGTACTATCTTGGTGCTATTAGACTTTTCCAGGGCTTTCGATGCCATAAATTTAACTCTCCTGCTGTCGAAACTGGCTTTTTATGGCTTTGATACTCCAACTGTAAGATGGTTCGACAGCTACCTCAGCAATCGTGCTCAGTACGTCGAATTACGAGATCAAAAGGGAACTATCAATAAGTCACAAACGACTCCCCTAATAAAAGGCGTGCCTCAGGGCTCAATTTTAGGCCCCACATTATTTATTACATATAGCGCAGACATAGTAAAGGAAATTAAGCACTGTCAATACCATATATACGCTGATGATCTTCAAATATATTTGTCATTTAAACCTCAAGACTATGAGTCTGCCACCAAAAAAATAAATAAAGATCTGGAGGGTATATTTGAATGGTCGGAAAAAAATTCCTTAATA
Source organism: Spodoptera picta (assembly GCA_038387885.1). Classification (NCBI taxonomy): domain Eukaryota; kingdom Metazoa; phylum Arthropoda; class Insecta; order Lepidoptera; family Noctuidae; genus Spodoptera; species Spodoptera picta. The sequence goes on along the minus strand of JAZHFQ010000424.1, from coordinate 47,042 downwards.
CTAAATCCAGCCAAAACCAAATTTATGATCTTTGGCACCCCAGGCTTATTAGATAAAATTCCACTGAGCACTTCCGTAAGCATTAATGTAAAGGGTCAAATTGTAGAAAGAGTAAGTGAGGCGAGAAACCTGGGCCTTGTAATGGATGAAGGTCTAAGGTTTGAACGGTTTACTTCTGATTGTGTAAGAAGTTGCTTCTACCGTTTGAAAATTTTATATAAAATACGTCCCTACTTGTGCGAGGAGCTGCGTGAGCGGTTGGTGGAGAGTTTGGTTCTGTCAAAACTAAACTACGCAGATACCGTTATAGGCCCCAGGCTCTTGGCACGCACCGGGAGATTAATACAAAGAGTACAGAATGCCTGCGCACGATTTTGCTACAGTGTTCCACCAAGGAGTCATGTAACACCATTTTTGAACAAACATAACGCATTAAAAATGAAATCACGCCGGAAACTCCACCTCGCCTGTCTAATGTTCGACGTGATAAAACACAAGTGTCCTCCATACCTGTACTCTAGGTTTGAAAGGGTTAACAGTCACCGGGAGCGTGAGGGTAGGCGGTGTGCACAGCAACTCGCTATTCCTCGGCATAGAACTGCAGCTTTTCGAGGCAGCTTCCGTTACGCGGCTTCCAAGTGCTGGAATAATATTCCACCACCAATTAGAAATCTGAAAAATAAAAACACGTTTAGGTTAAAATTAAAAACTTTTATTTTATATCTTTTATATATATCTAATAATTCGGGTTCTTCGGCGTCCGTGCACACGTGCATTCGCGTCCGTGAATTAATTTGTTTATTTGAGTAAAAAAGACTTATTACGAGGTGTAAATATGTTCAAAGTGTTAAAGGAACGTTTATAAAATCCTACAAATGGAGTACAGTGTTAATTCAAAAGATTTTGTCCATAATTAGACATTAAAGTTTCCAGAAAATAAGTGTTTACGCGGGACGGTCAGCGGCGCGCGAGCCGCGGCGCGCGGCTATCGCTATCTCTTTCACCCTAGAAGAGAGACAATATATTCATCTCGGTCACTCAGTTTTGCGAAGTTAATACCTACAATAATGAATTGTTTAGTGTGCAAGAATAAAATTGAACTTGGGCAGATGCTCAAATGTACTGGATGTAAGGCGGGATTCCATTATTCCTGCTTGAATATTACTTCTGCTTATTACCTAGAAAAGCAGTCGCAATTAAAATCCAATTACAAGTGCGACTCATGTTCTAATATAACACAACGAGTCCGAGTAACAGATGATACTCCAGTTCGAGGGATGAGATCAGGTCTGGAAAAACAAGAATCCAAAAAATATTTGGAGAACAATGTCAGCGTCGAGAGTATCACGTTAGCTGTACAGAATGCAATCCAAAATAATATGTCAGGTTTCGTAGAAATGGTTGAAAATATTATTACAGCACAAGTAAAGGCTTTGGAAACTAAACTTATTTGCGAATTTAAAACTACAGTATCAAAATTGGAGCTTGAAAACACTCAGCTAAGACAAAATTTAGATATTGCTAGTAGGAAATGTGTCGGTTTGGAAGAGACAATTAAAGCTCTTAAAGTGGAAAGGAAAAATATTGTACAACAACGGGAGACAGAACCGCGCAACAACATAAGCGCCACTGCTAGCCAGCTTGCGCCTACCGCGGCCGCATCCACGGCCTCGCGCGGTTCGCACACCACGCCACCTCCGCGCGCGACGCCGCCGCTCCGGCCGTCGCCCGCGCCATACGATATTACGTATGCTTCTGTGGCCAGGAATACAGCGGACGCGGAAACTTATGATAGTTGGACAGAAGTAAAAAGGAAAAATCCAATTAAGAGAGGTGGAAACAGTTTAGTTATGTCAATAAAAGGAATTGAACGTAAGAAATATTTACACGTCTGGAGATTAGACAAATCTACAACGGAAGATAATTTATTAGAGTACATTAAGAATTTACTGGGAAATGACACAGAAATATCTATTGTGAAACTAAAACCAAAGACTGAAAGAGACTATGCCTCCTTTAAAATAGGTGTAATAGAAAGTAATTTCAACAAATTGTGTAATTCAGACGTATGGCCACTAAACACAGAGTTTAGTGAATGGATCTTTTTTCGACGCCAAACTCCAGTTTCAACCTATGCACAAACAAAAATGTAGTAGACCTTTGAAGATATTTTACCAGAATGTTCGAGGACTCAGAACAAAAATTTCTAAATTTTTATTTTTACTAGAAGATTCAGATGCGGATTTATTTGCGATCACAGAAACTGGTTGTAATGAGTCTATCTACGACGCTGAGTTAATATTACCAGGATATCAAATATTGAGATGTGACCGTACCGACGGACGCAAACACGGCGGCGTGCTTCTCGTGGCCACACCGAGGTTTGAAATACGACAGGTACAAATACCAGATAGTATTGACATTAGTAAATATAAGTTTGAATTAATTTGTGCTAATGTTTATAAACAAAGCAGGTTTCTGTTTACTTGTTGTGTGGTGTATATTCCACCACAAACGAATGAGGATGAGTACCTATTAATGTTTAGAATTTTAGAAACAATTTGTAACAAATATAATAATAACATAATAATATTAGGAGATTTTAATCTATTTTCGTGCAATAATAATATAAGTAATTGTTATGAGTATTTTGCGGCCTATTGTGGAGTTATTCAGTGTAACAGGGTACCAAATTGTAATAATAGACAGTTAGACTTGGTTTTGAGCGGGCGCAGTAATGTATCGGTCGAGGCAGAGCCAGAGGGTTTACAACCAGTGGATGCGTATCATCCACCACTCGCGGTAGTCGTTGCGGTCTCCACGGCTGCGGTCTCGTCATCTTCGCAGCCTCTGCCCTCTCTAAGTAGCACTCATGACCGCCGTGTATTGTTTGAGCAGTGGAATTTTGCTAAAGCTGATTATAGTTATTTGTATTACATAATTTCAACTGTAGATTGGAATGATATCTACAGTATTGAGGATCCTGATTTGGCGCTTAATTTTTTTTATGATAAAATCACAGACGCTTTTAACACATGTATACCTCATAAAAATACGAATTCTAAACATAATAAACGAAATTATCCAGTTTGGTATTCATCTGAGATCATTAAAACCATTGTTTCTAAACACCATCTTCACAAAAAATATAAAAAGACCAAGTCACCTGTTGATTATGAGGCGTTTTCGCGATGCAGGGCAAAAGTTAAAGCCGACACTAGGGCGGCGCATGATTGTTATCGTGACCGCGTACAGCAGAACTTGGCTTCTGATCCTAAAACTTTTTGGAGCTTTATGAGATCGAAACGGAGCAACACTAACCAATATAAATTAATTAAGGGAGGACAGTTACTGGCAGACCACGAGTGGGCAAACGAGTTCGCACAATTCTTCCAGTCAGTGTACAGCACGACACCGGCCGCTCTGGATGTGGCGGAGGCGAGTGCTTCGGGGACGCCGAACGCTGCCGGTGCGTGGACGCATCTCGGCCGTCTCGACCCGTTAGAGGTGCGGCGCGCGCTCGCACATCTTCCTGCTAAGCGCTCGGTTGGGCCAGATGGCATCCCTCCCTTTATATTTAAAGATTGTAGGCTAACATTAGTCGATCCGTTGTTGCATATATTTAACATATGCATTGCAAAGGCGAAATTTCCCGACCGTTGGAAGCTGACACGTGTTGTACCAATACCAAAGGGCAAATTGGGTGGAGATGCTAGTGATTACAGACCGGTGGCTATTCTTTCAACACCTGCAAAAGTATTCGAATCAGCTATACACAACAATATATACGCACAGGTTCGTAGTTACTTATCCGAAGCGCAGCACGGCTTCCGCCCGGGAAAGAGTACGACAACCAATCTACTGCATCAGATGGCGACTGTCATTCCGGCAGTGGATGCTGGACTACAAGTAGACGTTGCGTACCTAGACTTCCGAAAAGCGTTCGACACGGTCGATAACGACGTCTTGCTTTGTAAGCTGGCTGATGTAGGTTTCACTCCTCACACGCTAAAATTCTTCGCTAGTTACTTGAGCGATAGACGTCAATTTGTCGACTGTGTCGGATATCATTCCGAGCCTTACTTCACAAGATCTGGTGTCAGCCAAGGAAGTAATCTGGGTCCGTTACTATTTGTTCTCATGATTAACGACTTATCTAAAATAGTTAAAGACTCCGAATGTCTGCTCTTTGCCGATGATCTTAAACTAAGTATGGTTATCAGAGATAAAAATACAGATCATAGCTTGCTGCAGCGGGACTTGGATAGGGTTATGGATTGGAGTAGGCAAAATAAATTGTATTTTAATATAGAAAAATGTTCCATTCTATCATTCACTCGGGCTCGTACCCCTAGTCATTGTTCATATCACATGGAAGGGCAATCTATACAGCGTGTAACCGAGGTTAGAGATTTGGGGATAACTTTCACTGCGGATCTAACGTTTAGGAAGCATATCACAAAAGTATGTAAGAAAGCTTATCGTAATTTAGGTTTTGTTCTGCGGCAGGCCAATGACTTCAGCAATATCAAAGCACTAAAGGCTTTGTATGAAGCATTGGTAAAAAGTCATATGGAATGCAATGCGGCTATATGGAGTCCAAATGAAGCCAAATACGCAACCATGTTGGAACGAATTCAGAACAAGTTCTTGAGATTTCTTTACTTAAAGTCATATGGAGTGTACCCGGGATATCCGCTGCTGTATCCGACATTGTATTTGCTGGGTACAGTAGGTTATTATATGCTAGAAGCTCGGCGAGAAGTAATGCTGGCTACTTATTTACATGATCTTTTACGTGGAAAATGTCACAATCCGAGGATATTGGCTGAGCTTAGGCTGTGCGTGCCGGATAGGTATGTATGGCGTCGGCGACGGCCGCAGTTGTTGGTGGTACCAACAGCCCGCACCGAGCTTCTAAAGCAAGCTCCGATGACACGCGCGATACGCACACTAAATGCAATAGCGGAGCAGATCGATTTGTTTCACTGTTCGGTGAGTGACTTCACAAGGGTAGCGTATTCGGTGATATGTTATTAATGTTATTAGGATAATTTAGTATTGTGGTTTCGTTTTAATTATATATATTTTATGTCCTTGTATGTATGTTTGGTCTAAGGATACTGCTGTTATTAACTTTGTTTGCATGTTTTGTTTAATGTAAGTAGCTTCTCTGTCACATTAGGTTAAACCTGTAATGATAGATGTAAGTGTGATAATAAATAAAATAAATAAAATAAATAAATTTTGACATCCCAAATTAAATTTAACGACATTAATATTGACAATTCTTTTATCTAATTTCAGTTTATTGTTCCAATTTATTCAAATTATACTTACTTTTATATGCCAACTTGGAAGTCTTTGCGTGTTGGTTAGGTGCTCGGCGTGTGAGTATTGTTTTAATGTACCTCGCCCTTATTTTAATAATTGTGTTTTAATTGTGATCATTCCGCCACTCGTAAACTATGCTGGAGTTTTTGTGTCCTGTGGCCAGAGGCCGGCGGCTGTTTCTTTGTGGGTGCGCGTCGGAATGAATCAGAGCTCAGCAGAGTTGTCACTAAAACTGTCTTTGTTTGTCAATCAAAAATGTGAAATAACCCCCAATTCATTTAAAAAAAAAGAGTAAACGTCAAAAGTGACTACCTCTTATAGAGGTAATTGCATTTTTACATTTTGTTTGTATGTATATACATGTACTATCGGATATATATATTATTCTATTCACAATTTTTCACACACACACACACACACACATGCACATTTCAGCAAAATTTATATAATTTCATGTTTATTTTCTGTCCTCATTGAGGGGCGGCACCGCCGTCCGTGAGTCACTGCAGGGTGCCACCTGAAAACCAGCGTTGGGCACAAACGTCCAACTATATGCTGAGGTGGAGGCCCTTTTGGCATTAGCACGCGCAAATTAATATTATTATTTTGTTTATTAGAAATTGCTTCTTTTTTTTTTATTGTCTATTAAAAATTCTATTATTATCGTATTATTATTTTGTTATATTGTGATGTTTTCTGTTCTGATCTGTATTCTTGTAAGTTTATTATTAGTATTTTGTTTACTTATATTATGTATTTTTATTTTGTTATATTCTTTGTTTTCTGTGCGTGTAATTGCCAAATAAATGTTTTTTCTTTCTTTCTTTCTTTCTTTCTAAAAGAGATAAGAGACGAAGTAAGTGAGCACATTACTATAGATCAAAATAAACAAAAGGATCGGTTCGATAAGACCCGAAAAGAAGCACGCAAGTATAAGATAGGCGATTTGGTAAAAATTCAAAAACGAGTTGTCGGAAATGAAGGACAAAGTAAAAAATTATTACCGATTTTTTCGGGTCCATACAAAATTTCTAAAATATTAGACAACGATCGGTATGAAGTGTCGTCCGTACCAGGGACTGACGTTGGCAAAAAGCACTACTGCAATATTTGGGCGGTAGATCAGATACGACCGTGGATCAATATAAGTATTAATCAGTTCACTTCCAGTTCTGAATCTGAATAGAATTCAACTAGTATAGAATGGTAAATGAAAGACACAGTTAAATGATATTATTTTATTGATACTTTTAGTACATTATTATTAAAATAAATTCTTAATATTATTAGATAATTACATAATTTATACATATAAATGATGAAGTGAAGTAATTCACGTGTACACATCAAATCTAAAAAAAAAAAAAATAAGTGATAGATTTATTCTAATATGATTTGTACGAGTTGATTGTTCTATTCATCATACTGTTTACAATTTAAAATATATTAGTTATTATTTTAAAAACGTATAGATAATAATGTTGCTCACCTTAAACTGATGAGTCGAGATGGAAGTCGCACGGTGGTCGGTAAGACATGGCTAACGAAGCTTACGTTGCAACCAGTGAGTCTGGTTGGAAGACGTTGAGTGGTTAACCGCCCCGGCGAAGTCGTGCGGTGCATCTCTCACTTGATACATGGTCTTCCATTGGAAGTCGCACAGTGGCTAGTCATTGTGAACTAGTGAAGCTGTCGGTGCAATGGAAGGCATGTTAAATATGAATTATGATGGCGATATTGATGATAATGAATTGTGATGACGATGATGATGATGATAATTCTAATTAAATTGATGAATCTGCCATTGGAAGTCGCACAGTGGCTAGTCATTGTGAACTAGTGAAGCTGTCGGTGCAATGGAAGGCATTTTAAATAAGAAATATGATGGCGATATTGATGATAATGATTTTAATGGTAATTATTTAGGATGATGTTAAAGATGATAATGACGTTAATGGTTTTGTCAATGACAATGGATGATGATGATATTTCAGTGAACGATGTGATAAAGAATAAAATATTATGTTTAATAAGATGTTAATGTTACCTTAGTTGATAAAAATTAATACTATCCTTACTACTACGTGTCGTAGTTTGAGGACAAACTAAAAGTCAGGAAGGCCGATTGTTAGCTATTTACCCTAATGTTATTAGATGTTACAACACTTACGACTTCCGGAACCTAATCTGATTGATATTACCTTGCAATAGGAAGTCAATAGTGTTACTATTTGTAGTATTGTATTCAATTGCTAAAATATTATTTTGTAATTATTAGGACACTGCAATCTTTTGGAACCTAATTTAACTCGTCGAGTACCGGTTTTATAGACACAATTAAAGAACAATAGGTCGCGGTCACCGGTGACCGCTTGGTGTTTGACAGTTTAATTAATATTTTATAAAATAGCACAACCGGAAGTCAGTGTTTGAAATATAAGAATTGAGTTGATGTTACCCGCAAGTCAGGATATATTTTGTTTTCTTTGTTAAACCGAATGTATAAAAGTCCATGTTTTAGAATTATTAGCTCAGTTCTTAACATTAAACAGAATAACCCGTTACTCTGCCCGTTTTATTCTTAAAACCACCCTGATTGATATTACATGTAATTGGTAGCGAGCTTTACGTAATTGGTTGTTATTCATATATTATATCTGTGATTTATCTATTAACTTTACACCTACATATATATTATATTTATACAAATTATTATTATATTTATTACTTATGTCTGAAAATGATTATTTTGTGTCTGCAAGCGAAGATGGTGCGTCTGACTGCGATAGCTTCTGCTCATTGGTTGGAACTCTGGGTGATATACTCAAACTCCAGTTCGAAGGTAATAACCGCCAATCATTTAATGTATGTCACATTAACGCGCAGAGTATTCCTAGCCATTATAGTGACTTGTACGAGGCATTTAACAACAGCGACATACATGCGGTCCTGATATCCGAGACTTGGCTCAAGCCTCATCTTTTGTCCACCACCTACCCCCTACCCGGATACATTCTTATTCGGAATGACCGAATTGATGGTAGGGGGGGCGGCGTAGCTATATATCTCCGCAGCGAATTCCCCTACAAGATTATTTCTTTATCATCACAAAATTGCACTGCGGAGTATGTGTTTGTAGAGGTTTGTGTCCGAGGGGCAAAGCTCGCAATGGGCGTAATTTATTGTCCTCCCTTGGTCGATTATTTCACTGAATTCGAAACAGTAATTGAATCTTTGGGTACGGAGTATGCACATCACATAGTCATGGGTGACTTCAACACCAATCTCCTTGCCTGCGATTCCTCTCGTTCCCGCAGGCATCTGCATTTGATCGAGTCAGCAAGTCTTCACCTGCTACCTCTCCAACCTACTCACCACAACGTTGCTGGTGAGGACACCTGGCTCGATCTGATCGTCACATCCAATCCCTCCCTTGTTTTGTCTCATGGGCAGTACGAGGCCCCTGGATTTTCCCATCATGACCTAATTTTCCTCTCCTATATCCTTAAACCGCCCAAGGTTAGGCCTAGGGTTGTGTACAGGCGTTGTTTTGCGAGAATGGATGCTGAGAGTCTTCGTAAAGATGCGGCGGCCATTGATTGGAGGCTGCTGATGGAGGCCACTAGTGTCAATAACATGGTGGACATATTCAATAACACCTTGAATAGTCTGTTTGACCGTCATGCTCCCATCAAAAGGGTTAAATTAAAGCGTCCACCAGCGCCTTGGATGACTGGAGTGATACAGACGGCGATGCGACGCAGGGACCGAGCGTTCCGTAGGCACAGGAGGGATCGTACTGAGGAAAATTGGGCTGCCTTCAAAACTGCAAGGAACAAATGTAATCAGATGGTGCGTAATGCTAAACGCCGCTTTATTTTCGACCGAATATCTTCTTCTTCTTCTGCCGATATTTGGAAGTTCCTCAGAACCCTAGGTATCGGCAAATCGCAGCATTTAGACCTGCCGAGCTCGATTGGTTTGGATGATCTCAATCGCCACTTTTCCACTGTCTCTAAATTGGATTCCCAAACTAAACAAAATACCATATCTCTTATCTCTGGTCTAATGCATTTTTCCACTGTCAGTCCTTTCTGTTTCAGGCCAGTGCAGTCAGAGGACATCCGGAAAGTTATCCTTGCCATTAAGTCCAAGGCAGTGGGTTGTGATAATATATCACGATATATGATCATAACCATACTGGAACCCCTCCTCCCAATCATAACACACATGATTAATTTCTCCCTACATTCCAGAGTTTTCCCATCGTTGTGGCGTCAAGCCTATGTCCGCCCCTTCCTAAAATACCTAATCCCACCCTCCCGACCCAATTTCGTCCCATATCAATCCTTCCCTTTTTGTCAAAGGTCCTGGAGGCCTGTGTCCATAGGCAATTCTCAAGTTTTATGCACCGGAACTCGCTAATAAGCCCATACCAATCTGGTTTTAGGCCTGGGCACAGCACCACTACCGCATTGCTCAAAGTTATCGGTGATTTGAAGGCAGGGATGGAGGACACCAAAGTCACTGTGTTGGTTTTGGTGGACTTCTCGAATGCATTCAATATGGTCGATCATGATATCCTGTTAGCGATCCTCTCCCAGGTTTCGGTATCTAATGACGCACTGGAATGGTTCTCATCCTATCTTCGCGAGCGTCAGCAGTTGGTCCAGGTTGGCGATACGTCATCGAGCTGGTGCCAATTGACTGCTGGCGTTCCTCAAGGCGAAATTCTCTCTCCTCTTCTATTCTCAACTTTTATAAATAGAGTCACTTCCGAACTTCAGTGTGCGTACCATCTATATGCCGACGACTTGCAGTTGTATTGCCAAGCTAGAGTCGAAGATTTGCCCGATGCGATCTCAAGGTTAAATGCGGACCTGGCTGCCTTGAACGATTGGTCAACAAGTTTTGGTATAGCAGTGAATCCCAGTAAATGCCAGGCAATAATTTTACCAAGTTCCCGTACCTTTGGTAGAATCGACAGCGCAGCAGTGCCGCCGCTTCTATATGACGGTGCGATTATCTCGTTCAGCAGTGACGTGAAGGATCTGGGACTGCACATCGACAATAATCTGACGTGGCGTGTTCAGATCGCTGGTGTTTGTAAACGGGTGACGGGCACGCTTCGGTCTTTGTATCGCCTTAAAAATTTTCTTCCGTCCTCCACCAAGATAATGCTTGTCCGTTCCTTGGTCTTTCCTATCATTGACTATGCTGATGTTTGCTACTACGACCTGAATGCAGATCTCATCAATAAACTGGACCGCCTTCTGAATAACTGTATTCGATTCATCTTCAACCTGCGTAAATACGACCATGTTTCTGCATACCGATTGCAACTGAAGTGGTTGCCCATACGTCAACGCAGGGAACAACGGGCACTAACCACTTTATACTCCCTGCTTAATTCCCCCAATTCTCCAAGTTATTTAGCCTCCTACTTTCAATATGTGAGCACCAACCACAATAAGTATCTCCGTTCCACAAACAATCTCCTCCTCCAAGGTCCCACACACCGAACCGACTTTCTCCACTCGTCATTTTTCATTCAGTCAGTCTTACTGTGGAATGCGCTGCCCACGGATATCAGGACGGCCTCCAGTCGGCTATCCTTTAAATTTAAAGTCAAAGAACATCTTCAGAACAAACTGAAACAATCAAGTCTCAATTAACACCCTCCTCAGAAACTTTATATATATAATTATATAAAATATATAAACCCATTATATATTTATTTTTATATTATACCTCTATTATATTTTATATTACATATGTATATATTTAATTATTTACATATTATATTTATGTTTCATATTAGTATACCTTTATACATATGTACGTACATACATTTATCACCCTCGTTTTTAATTTTTTTTCGATAGACTTCTTTTAAAACCTACTGTAACACTTCTCTGCATCACCCTATGGTTGGCTGGTAGAGAATGCCATTCGGCATTAAGTCCGTCATTGTATACAGTTGTACATAAAGTGTTAAATAAAATAAAAAAATAATAAAAAAGTGAGTGAGGCACAAAGACTTATACGACAAGCCAAAAATGAATCCTTCCGTTCATTTTGCACTAGCATAGACAGTGTGACTTCTTCTGCAGAGATGTGGAAGCGCATGAGATGGATCAAAGGGTACAGATCGTCTCCATCGTTTGTTGATCAAGGTTTTTTTTTTAAGGGGGGAAAATCATCGAATGACTTCTCCCGCCTGGGTGAGGCGGGAGGGAGTGTCATACTCTTACTGACTAAAAACCACCCCGTTCCTTCTCCTGCACGTCGAGCCGGAGCCCCGGTTACCCGTTAGGTTCTCCGCGACGGTTAGGTTCTCCGCGACTGTTGATCAAGGTAAAGCCGAAACATTGTTGTATAGTCTGGCCCCCGATTATGTTTCACCACCGACACCTACATTCAATTCTTGTAACGCTCAATTGTGCATACCGGTTTCGATACAGGAAGTAATTAATTCAATTAAAAATACAGATTCAGCCCCGGGTCAAGATAACGTGTCTTATTCTATGATAAAACATTTACCCTACAATGCTAAAGTTATGTTAACCTCCTTATACAATAGATTTTTCTCATCCGGATTCGTACCAGAGCAGTGGAGAAATGTTAAAATCGTTCCTATACCGAAACCGGGTAGTGCCCTAGGCTCAAGTACAAGTGTTAGACCCATTGCTCTCATATCTTGTCTTTGTAAGATATTTCATACCATTATAACACGTAGGCTTGAATGGTTCCTAGAGAAAAATCATTTACTATCTCATGACACTACAGGCTTCCGAAGGTCCAAATCCTGTTATGAGGGTCTCTCTAGATTGGTCACACGCATTCAAACTGGATTTTCCAAAAATGTATCCACAGTAGGTTGTTTCATAGACATTGAGAGTGCTTATCCAAATCCAAATTTCCAAACTTCCAAACTAATATTATAAATGCGAAAGTAACTCTGTCTGTCTGTCTGTCTGTCTTTGCTTCACGCCTAAACTACTGAACCGATTTGTGTTAAATTTGGTACAGACATAGTTTGGAACTTGAGAAAGGACATAGGGTAGTTTGTATTACAAAAAAATAATAAAAAAAAATATTTCGTACATACAGCGCCATCTATTGGTCAAGAGTCGGCATCAATTCAGTACTGAAAATTCAACGGGAAAATGTATATAAATAGTAAAAAGGTATGAAAAATATAATATAATACAACTTTTAGTACAAAGAAAATGCTCTAACGGAGCATAGATAATTCTATTATGTCGAGTTGGTGATCGCGCAATGGTGTCGATAGTTATACGAGTTCGGTTCATACTATTGTTTTAATTCATCGGAAAAAAGTAAATAAATAGTTAAAAGGTATGAAAAAAATAATATCAATATAATAAAACTTTTAGTACAAAGAAAATGCCCGAACGGAGTATCTATAGATAAATAATCCGAGTTGTCACTATGCTCGATAGATGGAAAAAATTATTAATTATAGTTTTAAACAAGATTCTACCCTCATAATTATTTGTGGAAATAGAGGTAGTTTAAATAAAAAAAAAATATTGCAATTTTATAATTCACTTACAGCTCTGTATAAAATGCTCTAACGGAGCATAGATAATTCTATTATATCAAGTTGGTGATCGCGCAATGGTGTCGATAGTTACACGAATTCGGTTCATGTTATTGTTTTAATTCATCGGAAAAAAGTAAATAAATAATTAAAAGGTATGAAAAAAATAATATCAATATAATAAAACTTTTACTACAAGTAAAGAAAATGCCCAAACGGAGTATAGATAAATAATCCGAGTTGTCACTATGCTCGATAGATGGCGTTGGGATTGAAATTGATCGCGCTATGGTTTCGTTACACGCATTTGGTTAGGTATCGGCCAAGTGCTTCGGTACTGTCGTGGAATTGAGGATTGATCTCGATTGATTGATAGTTTGATCTCGATTATTAGTAGATACTAAAATAATAATTGTATGTCTAAATTCATTTTAATTTTTAAATTAATTAGATCGTTCCTTTTAAATTATATAGTTTTAAGCTTGGTTATTAAGGGAATAGGTAATTTGTCAAGAGAGTCTTTTTTTCTGAAATGACAAATCAGAATAATATTTTGAAAATAAGGGAATAACAACATTTTCGCCTTTTTCGATCGGCTTTAATGCCCTAAGCGAGTATACATATCTTCAATTCAAACGTAGAGCTCATTATGTTGATTTTTGAAGAGTTCCCTAGAATATCTTCCACATTTAATTTTTGAAAAGATCCGGAACTATGTGAGTAAAACCAAAAATCTGCCGGAAGTCACTATATTATTACTAGTCACAGCTAGTAATAATATAAATCTAACGTCTCTTTTAAACATCTTAGATAACATGGGAGTTTTTTTTTTTTTTTTTTTTTTTTTTTTTTTTTTTTTTTTTTTTTTTTTTAAGGGGGGAAAATCATCGAATGACTGCTCGCGCCTGGGTGAGGCGGGAGGGAGTGTCAGACTCTTACTGACTAAAAACCACCCCGTTCCTTCTCCTGCACGTCGAGCCGGAGCCCCGGTTACCCGTTAGGTTCTCCGCGACTCCGAATCGGCATCGGCCCTATTGGGCCCCATCTGTGGTGGTCTGATGGCTCTTTGAGGCGCGCGCGGAACGCGACGCGCCGTACGCTCGGGTCTGTTTCTGGTCGGACGGGGAGCCACCCATGCTCGCCGTCCGCAGGCCCGCGCTTACGGTGGCCGGAGATCGTCCCGCGATCCCCGACGCCCGGTGTGCCCTTCGTGATGGCTGGGTTGCGAGGAGGCAGCGCTTCGCTGCCTCACGCGTCCCGCCTCCTCCTTAGCTAGCATGACTGCTTCGCAAAAGGAGGAGACGGCTTCCCAGTCCCCCTCGCTCCGCATCATGGCCTGCACTAGGCCCGGACGTGAGAGGTCGCCATCGCCGATCACTTCCCTGAGGACACGGCGGTGCTCAGCCCACGCAGGGCATTCCGCGACAGTGTGTTCCACCGTGTCCTCAGGGCGGTCCTCGCAGTGATGACACCCGGACGTTTCCTCCCGCCCCATCAGACACAGGTACCTCCCGAAACTTCCATGTCCGGTGAGGACCTGCGTCAGGCGGTAGGTGAGGACGCCGTAGCGTCTCTCAAGCCACTCCTCAAAGAGGGGACTTACCGCTGCGATGGCAGCGAGCCCAGCCCTCGGTTGCGACAGTCGCTGCTGCCATTCCGCCATGAGATCGCGCCGGAGCTCATCCCGCCACGCACCTATCTGGCGCGGCAGCGGGGTTTCGCCCCGGCGACGTGCCTCCGCGCGCATGCTGTACACGCGCGCGAGCACCTTCGCCTCCAGATCCCACGGCGGTAATCCGGCAAGGAGGTTCGCCGACTCCCCAGAGATCGTGCGGTATCCGCGGATCATACGGATCGCCATGACCCTCTGTGACATGAGCAGCGTCCGAGCGGGACGCCGCAGCATGTTCGGCAACATGGGAGTTGGTTCTATCCTTTGTGAATATCTTTGGAGGTATCTTCATCAAAGACACTTATTTATTGAACTGCAACATAACATCTTAGTGTCTCGCATTACCGGCACAGGCATAGCTCAAGGAGATCCCTTGTCCCCCTTACTTTTCAACGCAGCCATAAGTAAAGTTTGTAGAACCATAGATAACGTTTATGTCTCACAATACGCTGATGATTTTGTTGTGTATGACATGCAAAGGACTTTATCGGATTCTGTATGTCATATTCAAAACGCATTAGATGTTTTTCAAAATTTGATGATAGAATTAGGTTTGAATGTTTCTCATAAGAAACCAAAGATGTGCATTTTCAGTAGGGGGAGAAGAAGGAACACTATCCAACTAATTGTTGATAGTAATCCTATTGAACAAATCAATTGTGTTAAGTACATTGGTATGTGTTTGGACAGCTCCTTAAAGTGGGGTGAACACATAAATGAAGTACGGGGAAAGGTCAGTCGTTATTTGAATATTTTTAAAATATTAGCTGGTGCGGAATGGGGTGTACATCCCATACATCTTAGAAGATTATACGTAGCATTAATTCGAAGTAGGATGGATTATGGTTGCTTTTTGTACGGAAATTGTGTAAACAGCCACCTCATAAAACTTGACAGAATACAAAACCAAGCAATGAGAGTAATAGGGGGATTTATTAGAAGCACACCCATCCACGTGATGGAGGCTGACCTGTGCCTGCAATCATTATCTATTCGAAGATTGTTTCTTGCAAGTAAGTTTTATTTAAAATCGAAGTCGGATTGTAATAATATTCTTATTAGTATCTTAGAGGAGCTGTCTAACCTTTGCCATGGTTTCTACTGGAGAAATAAAAAACTACCAGTATTAATAGAGGTCCACAGAATGTACTCAGAAATTCCTTTGTACTCTAGTGCGTTGTTGAGTATTTATTCCTTGGACATTTGGGTAACCAATGTAGACTTGTCCTACACAATTTGTGATACTATTGACGGTATAAATATGGCAAAAAGGCTAATTAATGTAACTGATCTCCGTAACAAATGTAGAATAATGATGGATGACAAGTACAAACAATATTATAAAATATTTACGGATGGGTCCAAAAATGGGTTGGACTTGGGGGCTGCTTTTTTTGATCCTCAACTTAACATTAAAGCTAAATTTAAAATTAATTCTCAGATTTCTATTATGTATTGTGAGCTTATAGCTATTTCTGAAGCCATGTCGTATTTGCTTAATATGCAACATAACAAATTTGTTATATTTTCGGACTTAAAAAAGTAGCCTTCAACACTTGGCTCGAATACCCTCGAGTCTTCGAGGGTTACCGATAGCCATGACTATTTTAGAAAGTATCCGCAAGATGCAGTCTTTGAATAGAAATATAACTATCCAATGGATACCCTCTCATATTGGAATCATGGGTAACGAGGTAGCAGACAGATCAGCTCAACAAGCATCGTACGAGGGGATTATTTACAAATGCACACCGCTATACTCAGATTGGCTGGGGTATGTTAAAGAACTGTGCAAACAAAGATGGCGTGAATATTTTGATGAGAGGTCTCAGTTGAAAGGCATCTGGTATAAAACTATCCAGCCTGATCTGCCTCGATACCCATGGTTTGAAGGTAGGGAGATAGATAGGAAATATGTGGTAGCATTATTGAGAATGCGGTCCGGCCACATTCCATCCAACAAATTTATATACTTAATGGGTAAAACTGCTTCTCCAAACTGCGAAGTTTGTGGAGTAGTAGAGGATATCTACCATGTTCTGATGGAGTGTGATCGGAACGTACTGGAAAGAAACTTAAAATTATCTGGATTTGAAGTAGGGACTTGTAACAGCATCCTAGATGTCCCTCCGTCAGAGGATGCTAGGGTTCTGTGTCGACTCCTAAATGTTATTAATATGTGTAACAAGTATAACTAGTTAATACTATGTAAGTTTAACTGTTTAAGTACATGTAAGTCTGGGTAGTTCGTAAGATACTTAGCATATTTAGATTTTAGACAAGTTAATTGTAAGTCACGGGGTGACATTATCACTATGTGATTAAATCCCATAAATAAATAGATTAAAAAAAAAACTTAAATATCTAACATCTGTCAGTTTCATTATAATAATGTGACACAATATTTGTCATTTTGATTTTGTAATCTTACTATTTAAAATCACAGATTGTTTCATAATTACAATAAAAACATGGACAAATATGAAAAACATTGTAAATATGGTTTTACATAAAGATCTGTTGAAGTTTTCTTATAGCTACGTGTTTAGTGAATAATAAAAATACTCTACTTTAACATAAAAAATCACAGATTCTTTCATAATGCAGTGTATATTTGGGTACACAATGGAGCAATAAAAAGCCCTTTTTTACAATAAAAGAACATATAATTAAAATAGGGTGTTAACAGTGGAGCGGACGCTGAGAGAATGAATGGCTACCCTTCTAGCAATTTTAACATGCTCCGCGACGCCTGATTGTTAAACTGGCAATCATACATGTAGTTGTGGTTTGCTATTGGAAAGACGCTAGGCGCCGCAACATCATCCCGCCCGTTGAAAGAATCCTTTCAACGATCCTGCAGTTCCTCAGCGTTGGGTAGAGGGCAAAGACGAGTTAGAGACCGACGAACGCAGCCCTTCATTGTTTGGATATCAGCAACCCTGGCTATTCCGTCTGGACCAGGTATCAGCCGCAGAACTCGACCCAGTCGCCAGCATAATGGCGGCGTGTTGTCTTCGGATATGAGAACCATGTCTCCTATATGTAGCTGTGCAGTATTGCCTTTCCATTTAGTTCTCTGCTGCAGTTCCGATATGTATTCCTTTTGCCATCTTCTCCAAAAGTGGTGTCTTATCGATTCGAGATGGTCGTATCGTTTCCTCTGGCTGTCATGATTGTCCGCCAATGCAAGTGGTGGCAGTGCCGTCAGTGGTCTCCCGATGATGAAGTGCCCTGGAGAAAGGGAGAGGAGGTCGTTAGGAGAGGATGACAAGGGACACAAGGGACGACTGTTAAGAATCGCCTCCACTTGCGCAAATAATGTCGAAATCTCTTCGAACGTTAAATTACTATTGCCCATCACTCGACGTAGGTGATGTTTAGCGGATTTAACTCCGGCTTCCCAAATTCCGCCGAAATGAGGAGCGTAAGCTGGTGTGAATTTAAATTTGATTCCCTGCTGACTTGCAAAGTCAAATAGTGGCTCTTTATTTTGTTGAATAAAGCTCCCTACTTCTTTCGCGGCGGCTACGAAGTTGCGGCCGTTGTCGCTAAACACTTCCAATGGCTTGCCTCTGCGCGCGATAAATCGTCTGAGGGTCATGATAAACGCGTCTTTAGTTAAATCGCTAACTGCTTCGAAGTGGACACATTTATAGCGCAAACACACGAAAATACACAAATAGCATTTAATTAAGCGACTTCCGCGGCCCTTGCGATTTAGAACAAAAAAAGGGGCCAGCAAAATCTAGACCTACAGATAAGAATGGAAAGTCCGGATTCACACGTTGTGACGGCAATTCACCCATTTTTGGGCATAAAAGTTTGCCTCTTAATCTTCTACACCGCACACAGTTGTTTACTGTGCGTCTCGCCAAAAGTCTGCCACCTACTGGCCATACCACTTCCCTTACTGTGGCTAGCAGTAGCTGGGGGCCAGCATGCATGGCGTTTATGTGCTCCTTTTCAAAGTACAATTTTGTAAGCCTATGCCTAGCATGCAACAATATAGGATGTTTCTTTTCATACGAGTAGATTGAGGCATCCAGGCGTCCACCTACCCGCATTAAATTTTCGGCAAGAAAGGGGGAAAGGGCCAAAATTTTGCTTTTTGTTGGCAGTGCTTTCCCTTTTGATAATATATCATATTCTTTACTGAATGACTCACGTTGAGCTATAATACAAAGTGAATGAAACGAATCACGCAGCTCATCCGTTGATAAGATACCTAATCGTTTATCTTCAGAATGTTTTAAATTGTGTATAAATCTTTTAATGAATGCTAGTACCCTTTGCAGCTTTGTAAATGATGAATAATTGTCGAATATTATTATAGATTCGTCTATTACTATTGTGTGTGCCTTTGTCTCGGGTAAGTTACTTAATTTATTAATATCCAAAATAGGCCATTCGGATTCATTTTTCATTAAGAAATTTGGACCGGACCACCACAATTCCATAGTCGGTAAAATTTTAGGACTAATACCTCTCGATATTAAATCAGCTGGGTTAGCGTCAGTGGGTACATATCGCCAAGCAGATGGGACCGTCATGTCTACGATTTCGCTCACACGGTTCGCTACGAAGGTTTTAACTTTAGTTAAGTCACTATTAATCCAACCTATTACTACACTAGAATCACACCAGTGTATTACTCTAGTCGGTTTGTATCGTAATGACTCTAACACAGACTTGCAAAGTTTAGCAGCAAGTAGCGCGGCGCATAATTCTAGGCGTGGAATCGTGGTGGGCTTTAACGGCGACACTTTAGATTTAGCACACAACAATTTGACACTACATTGATTATTACTATTGAACGACTTTACATAGATACATGCTCCATAAGCCGACTGCGAAGCGTCACTAAACGAATGCAATTCCACTGTGGTCGATTCGTCAATCAAAACCCATCTAGGAATGACAAAGCCCGACACAAAGTGTAAATTTGTTGTAAAGTTATACCAATCATCCCTTATTTCATCCGGAACCGGTTGATCCCAGTCTAGCTTTAGTCGCCAGATATTCTGTAAGATAATTTTCGGTTTTATCACAACCGGGCTCAAAAGACCTAAGGGATCAAATATCTTGAAAGTATTTGACATAATTGACCGTTTTGTCACGACAACTGATTTATTATCCGACGAAACATGTTTTATTGGAAAATATATTGCGTCACTGGACGGTTTCCATCCAAGACCAAGAGTGCTTGATGTTTCACTAATCGTTAAGCTTTCGTTTTTGTCTGTTTCAAGATTGTCAAATACTGACGTATTATTACTCTTGTATTTTCTTAGATTAAAACAATTATTTTTAAGTGCCCTTGCAACGGAACACTGAATATAATGCAAGTGTTGCTCGTTGTTGGCTCCGGTTATTAGGTCATCCACGTAGAAATCCTTTTGAATAATGTCTTTGATAAGTGAATCACTTTGCTCTTCACCCACCTGCCACAGACACCGAGTGCTGAGAAAACTAGCGCTTGCCGTACCGTAAGTTACAGTGTTTAACGTGAAATCTCTGATGGGCTGGGACTCATCATCCCGCCATAAAATACGCTGCAAATTGCGATCCCTTTCGTCTACCAGAATTTGTCGATACATTTTTTCTATGTCTCCAGTAAGTAGATATTTGTATTGTCGCGCGCGTACCAAAATGGCAAAAAGAGAGTCTTGAATATTTGGACCTGCTAACAAGATGTCATTTAGAACATAGCCAGAAGATGAGGGTGCCGAGCCGTCAAACACTATTCGCAACTTAGTAGACTCACTATCTTGTTTAAGGACAGCGTGATGGCATAGATAATAGAGTGTACCTTGTGTATCCGCTGCCGAGGAAAGATGCCCCAATTGGGCATACTCATTGATGAAATTTTTGTATTCGCTTTTTAATAAAGGTTTACTTCTAAATCTTTTTTCCAAATAATGTAAACGTTTTCTAGCTAATTTAGATGTATCTCCAAGGCAGTCACTGCTATCTATCAAGGGCAATCTAACTACGAATCTACCTGATTTATTTTTATATGTATTTTTAATGAAATGAATTTCACAAGCCTTGTCCTTCTCACTCACAATTCTTTTAGCAGGCAATTCTTCTAACTCCCAGAATTTGGTGAGTGCGGTATCAAGACTATTGTCTTTAGGAGTGTCAACCATAGAATAATTGCAGCTGGTCTGTTTGTTAATATTAGTTAGACTAATAGCACCAGACACTATCCATCCCAATTGAGTGTTTCTCAACTTTGGATAGCTGGGACCAAGTGATACTTGTTCATTGCCCAAGATATCCCAAAATAAGTCAGCACCAATTAGAATATCCACAGAAGCTGGTTCATAAAATTTAGGATCCGCTAATAATATACTATTAGGCCAATTTAGTTTTGTAATGTTGACAGGGTACTTTGGCAAATTACCCGTCAGATCATTTAATACAAGACAGCATAAATCTGTAATGAATTTGCTATTTAGTGATTTTATTTGTAAGTTACAACTTTCCGTTATACGAGTGGAAATATTATTGCCGATCCCTATGACCTTTAGTGAGTCAATAGGGTTCGAATTTAGAGCAATTCTTTCCTTTAGTGACTTTGAAATGAATGATGATTGGCTGCCGCAATCTAGCAGTGCACGAGCCCTTTCGCTTTGTTGTGTGATTGGATTTATTACCTCAATGACAGCTGTAGATAGTAATATTTGATTTGACTTCTGTTTACTAAAGTTAACGAATAATTCGCTGGAATCGTCAATTGAAATGCAATTATTTACAGAGGTATTTGGACGGTGGAGTAAACTATTATGTCGTTTTTTGCATTCGCGGCAGGGTCCCATACGGCATTCACTAGCCGGGTGACCTTGCCTAAGACAATTGTTGCATAATTTGTATTTGTTTACCTCACTTAACCTTCCGTCGATGCTCATTGCCTTAAATGTAGGGCAATCATATATTTTGTGGTTTTCGTTGCAGATTATACAAGAGAATATATTTGATTTATTAGTTTTAATATTAGAACTGGCAAATGTTTTGGTAACATTGTTTGTTTGCTTATAATTATTGTTGTGATTGCAAGTGGTGCGCGTATTAGATTGCATGACTCTAGACGGCACGTTGTCGTTTTTATTTCGACTCAACGATTCTAACACATCCGCGCGATCGGTAAGGAATTTAAAGAAATTGTCTAAAGTAGGTACATCAGCCTCTAATGTGCTGCGGAATTCTTCCCATTTAATTAATGTGTTACTGTCTAATTTTGAACATAAAATAAAGATGAGTAGTATATCCCACTTATCTGTTGGTTGTCCTAAGCTGCTCAATGCCCGCAAATGTTTCGTAACATGATCTATTAAAAACCTCAGCGACCGTTCCGACTCGCGTGGAAGTTGCTTAACGCTAAATAGTGCATTTAAGTGCTGGTTAATTAAAAGTCTCTTGTTGTTGTACCGATTACAGATTAATTTCCAGGCTTCGCTATAATTAACGGAGGACACTTCCAAATTGGAAATTATTCTAGCCGCATCACCTTCTAAATATGAATTTAAATAATGAAACTTATGAATATTTGAAAGACGACCATTTTTGTGTATCAGGCTCTCAAACGTATCACGGAACTCCAGCCATCGGAAATATGTACCGTCAAATTTAGCAATTTTTATTTGAGGTAGTTTCAAGCCAAACTCTTGATGATCCATAAAACAAGAACTATCTATAACGGAACCACGCCTTTGTTCACATTCTAATGCATTTGTAAATTTTTCCAACACTGTTTTGGCGGTGGCAATGTTAATGACAATATCTCGTTCCATAGTTTCGCGTTCTTCAATTTCGTCGTCAATATTGTTAGGATTCAAAACCTCAATTTCACCTTGCAAATCATCAACTCGAATCGACAATGCTTCAAATTTAGCTAACTTAAGTCTTAATTCCGTTAGTTCAATATCATTCAATTCTGTTTTGCATTCTAAAGTGCTGAGATAATTTTTAAATTTAGTGATCTGACCCTTTGCGGACGATCGCTTTGTAATTAATTGTCTTAAAACTTTATCTCCCGAGTCACTAGGCATCGTGAAGTTATTTAAGTAACGTTCAAATAATACTGAGCACGAATTCAAATCAATAGAATGCAACTATGTAATAAATAAATTGTATAAAGCTCACGCTCCTCGTTTCGCCGGCGAGCGCCCGTAGATAAGAAACCGGTTCGCAACAGCTGATGACAATGCAGCGCAGTGATGCACAGTCGACAAATGATTGCTAGTAGCTGATAAAACACCTGGAATGTTTAATTTAATGGTATTATAATTGGGCTATGACTAAGCAGATTTAAAGTAGGTGGACAATTTTTTCATTTTCATTCCATTTCATAATTTTTGTAGTAGGTAGACAAACAAACAATTTAAATACGTAAAATAAGTGGAAAACTTTAAATTTGAAAAGAATTGATTAAATTTGATTTATAATGACATTATCCGCACAATAGATAGGCCACTCTTTAACAGTTGGATGATTTTGGATGCTTGGAAAGTTGGTATTAAAGGACAAAGGGAAGGTCAAGGAAGGGCACTTATCTTTAGATGATTTCACTGCACAAGGTACTGCTTTTGCTGCACTACTGCTCGCCGTGATGTGCTGCCTTTATCTCGACGATCCTTGCTACTTGTCCTTCTTCACACCATAAATTTAATTTTCAAATCGCCAACGTACGTTTCTTCTTCAACTCTTTCGTGCTGATTTCTTTTGCGATTTACGAATTTTGTTGATTTTACGCGTTAGTTCCCCTCATGGGCCACCATTATGTATATTTGGGTACACAATGGAGCAATAAAAAGCCCTTTTTTACAATAAAAGAACATATAATTAAAATAGGGTGTTAACAGTGGAGCGGACGCTGAGAGAATGAATGGCTACCCTTCTAGCAATTTTAACATGCTCCGCGACGCCTGATTGTTAAACTGGCAATCATACATGTAGTTGTGGTTTGCTATTGGAAAGACGCTAGGCGCCGCAACATGCAGTAATGAGACCTGAGCACGTAAACAAGTTCCGGAAACGCTCGGCTAAATTCGGTGGAACATGCATTTTAACAAAAAAAGGTCTAATCTTTAGTCACTTACCTGTAGCTAATGATCTAGCCATCGAATTTTGCTTTGAGTGCTGTGGCGTGGAAATATTGGATCATAATTTAATTATAATATGTGTTTACAGAATTCCGGATTCCGATCTGTCGGTATTTTTTGAAAAGCTTGAATCGCTTTTACGCAGTATAAACCGCAAAGTAAAAAGAAATATTATTATATGCGGAGATTGGAATATAGATATTTTAAAAGATAATAAACAGTCAAAAGAACTTATATCAATATTAAATAATTTTAATATCTCACTCCATGTTAAGATACCTACTAGGAAAAATTCCAGTATAGATCAAATAGCCAGCAATATACTCACACGTGAAATTAAATGTAGTACACATAATTTAGCTCTCTCTGATCACGACACTGGACAATCATTAACGTTTTACCTTCAAGTGAGGAATAAAAAATCTAAAGCTTTACAATTCTGGTATGATATCAAAAGAGATTATAATAAGGAAAACGTAGCAAGGTTTTTGGATTGCATATCAGCGTTAAGTTTTAGTGAGGTATACGAAGAGAAAGACTGTAATAAAGCGTTCAACATATTCCATGACATATACACGCTCTTCTATAAATTGTGTTTTCCAGAAGTACTCGTCAAAAGGACCAATAAACCCATAAAAAATAAATGGCTTAGTAGGGGATTAAAAATATCCTGCATTAAGAAGAGAACTTTATATTACGCATATCAACATGATGCTCTGAGTAAAGGTTACCACAAGAAAATATACCAAAATTATACAAAGATCCTTAAAAAATGCATATCAAAATCACAGCAGATAAATAACAATAATTTCTTCAATAATTCTAAGAATAAATGTAAAGCAACATGGTCAATAATAAAAAATAACTTTAACAAACCTATTGATAAAAACTACATAAATGAAATAATAATAAGTGATCAAAAGATTAATAATCCTGTTGACATATGTAATCAATTCAATAATTACTTTATCGAGCTGACACAAAAAAATAATAATAATCGTGACGTAAAAAATATTGACATTGAAAATAACAAATACTTTTTTTTGACACCTGTAAATGAAATTGACATTATTAAAATAATTAATTCATTGAACAATACAAATTCTACAGGATTTGACGAAGTAACCACAAAAATTATTAAATTAAGCACAAAAATCATAGCACCCCCACTTAACTACCTAGTAAATCTCTCATTTGAAGAAGGTGTTTTTCCATCAAAACTAAAAGAGTCTATAGTTAAGCCACTTTTTAAAAAGGGCAACTGTTCTGACATGGATAATTATAGGCCTATTAAACTGATACCGGTCTTTGCAAAAGTTTACGAAAGAGCAATGCATGATAAAATAAATAGCTTCGTAACTAAATATGGCCTAATAGTAGAAAATCAATTTGGTTTTAGGAAAAACTGTTCAACAACCCTAGCCTGTTTTTCTTTAGTAAAACTAATTACCCAGGCACTCAATGAAAAAGTGTCTACATTATAGGTGTTCTTGGATATGAGTAAAGCATTCGATTTTGTCTCACATGAAAGATTACTATATAAACTAGAGAGATATGGTATAAGAGGCAATGCGTATGATTGGTTTAAAAGCTATTTGTCCGATCGCCAACAAAGAACTGTCATATCTAGAATTGCAAAAAATACTAAGATGACATATACCTCAGAGTTAAAAGTTAATAATACTGGTGTTCCACAGGGAAGCATACTGGGTCCACAGCTGTTTATACTGTACATAAATGACCTCAATAAATGTTTAAAATATGACTGCATCCAATTTGCTGACGATACTACTTTGACTATAAAATGTTCCAATACTACTGATATAGAAATTAACACCCATATTGAACTAATTAATGTAATAAAATGGCTCGATGACAATAATCTTTGTGTAAATATAAATAAAACTAAAATAGTCCAATTTCAAGGATGCAACCTACCAATAACACCAATAACAATTCGACATGATAGTACAATTTTGCAACCAGAACCGTCAGCTTTGTTTTTGGGTATACTAATTGATAACAAACTGAACTGGAAGGAACATGTAGAACGAGTGTGTAACAGGCTTGATAAGTTTGTATATGCTCTTCGCAGGTTACGACTACTGTCTAGTAAGCAAACTGTCATAAATGCTTTTCATGGGTATGTTTCGACAGTATTGCGTTACGGACTAGTGATATGGGGTAATTCAGTGGATGTTAATAGGGCATTCATAGTACAAAAAAAATGTATCAGAGCCATAAGTGGAGCAGAATGCTCAGCTTGCAATGCAAGCCATTATTTCAAAACTTACAAATTCTTCCCCTCCCATGCTTGTATATTCTCGAGGTTTGTTTATTTGTAAAAAAACATCCTCATTTATTCTCATTGAATGAACAAACCTCACAAAGACTGAGAAGAAAAAATGCAGGAAAATTACTTGTGCCTCCTCAAAGATTGCAACTGTATAGCAGAAATGCCAGTTGCATGACAATAAAAATTTATAATAAATTACCACCTGCATTAAGAATGTTACCAATTAATAAATTTAAATGTAAAATGTTTACTTGGTTATTGGACATGTGTTTTTATTCCGTTAATGAATTTCTAAATCACCCTTCTTGACATTGTAATTTATATTTAATGCTATTGGAAATATTGACATTATGATAATATTTTTGACACTAGAACCAGTAACTATTTGTATATTGTTTTTATATTGTTTGTGTATTTTGGTATTATCTGTACTTATTTTTGACATAATAATTTAGACAAAACATGTATTCTTTTTCAATGAATTTAAATTAATTAAGATAATTGTATCAAAAAAGGTTTTGGCATGCTCTGATCACGTTTCTGCAGTCCTTTTTAGCGTAGGGTGCGTTCTGGAGTTATGCAAATCAATTGCAAATCCATTTATTGTTATCTCATTCATTTCCGGTGGTCCTGACCCTCATCAACGCTCCATTGTTCTTATCTATACTTCGAACACCCTTTTGGCGTTCTTATCTATTACTCACTGTTAACCCTCATTATCTTTCATTTCCTATGTCATCAATAAAACACAACCATTCATTTTTATTTTCTAATTAATTTATTACTTTTTTCTACAAAATATGAGTGGAACATCTCATCCACAAAAATATCATTGTACAGTGTGTTCCCTGTAAATATGTTCGTAAAACTATGCATTGAACATCCCTGAAACTTAAATAGCAAATACATTAAGCAATATTCACCACAAACTGAAGTCCAATCATTCTGAATCCTATCAACATTCCAGTCCCATCTCTTACAATTCCTTTTCAAAAACTGAAGATGATATCGCTCAGGTGTTCGTCCATATGAATCAAAATATTGACCGATGCCATTCGCATCGATATGTACAGCTATCCAGTGTGACCCTGGTTTATCATCCGCATCCAAATTGCATATTATATACGTTGGTACATGTGTATACATAGGTAGTCTATTAGCAGCATAAACATTATTTTCTAGACTGAGATGAATCTTTTTCATATGCTTTTGTAATTCTAGTGTGTCCATGATATTACTGTTATTAACAAATTATTACAGTACTAATCTATTCAATGGTTGTCATACGAATGTTCAATTATAGTGATTTGTAAATATTAAATCGCATTCTTTTGGGAATCACAAAACAAGTTCATGCCTGTTGCGATGTGCGATAAGTTTGTTGACTCATAGAGTTCAGATAAGAATAGTGCTATATAAGATCGAACAGTTGCAGTCATGCAGTCAGTCTATGGTCGTTTGACCACAGTGGATTGTGTACGTCTACCAATACTACGTTTGTGTTACTTACTTCAACGCATCAATGGTCATGGAGGTAAGTGTTTATTCTATTGACAAACTTACTTGTATTTCTGTTGTTGTTTCCTAACGTGTCTGTGTGTGTCAGATTATGTGTAAACAAATTGATATTAACGTGATAACTCTGTTGTTGCAGAGATCATTCAACTTCGCAGACGATAATGAAAATACCTATAAACAGTATTACTACTCGCCACTCTCTCCCCAACACGAAGAAGAGAGTGATGACATCGTCGTTAATAACACAGACGATGGAGGAAAACGGAAATCGCAACCGATTGATCAATTTTTTGAAGTGACACCAAAAATAAAAAGGAAGAAGCTGCTATCGTCGACTGTGGCACATGTCAGTGAACTTAGCTGATTATTGTCCAGCAGATCAAAAATAAATGAGAGTTCTCATTGCATGCAGCTGAGTTCTATAGTTCCTGACACCTTTTAGAAATAGTTCCGGCGTTTTTACCTTAAAAAAAGACAATTAAAAAAATGATCTGCCAACTTCCGGCAGCAGATCAATTTCTAGCAGATCATAAATAAACGTCAGTTCTTACTACATATAAGTTAGTTCTACAGTTCCTGATAATTTTTAGAAATAGTTCTGGCGATTTAACCTTAAAAAATTCAATTGAAAAAAAAAATCCAGCATACCAATTTCAGCACTTCAAATGATATTGTAAAGGGCTACAACTGGCCCAATCCCTAGAATTCTTTTGTTTCTCACAGAGTCGTATCAGAACTACAATTTGAAACTCTAATCGAGTCCAGAACTCCCTTTAATGTGCCAGCAGAGCATGCCTGAAAGTGCTCAAAATCGAAATTTATCAATTTCAGCACTTCAAATGATATTGCACAGGGCTAGAACGGTTCCAATCCCTAGAACTCTCTAGTTTCTTACAGACTTAAATCAGACCTACAACCTAAAACTCTAATTGAGTCCAGAACTCACGTTAAAGTGCCAGCAGAGCATGCCTGAAAGTGCAAAAAGTCGAAATTTATCAATTTCAGCACTTCAAATGACATTGCACAGGGCTAGAACGGTTCCAATCCCTAGAACTCTCTAGTTTCTTACAGACTTAAATCAGACCTACAACCTAAAACTCTAATTGAGTCCAGAACTCACGTTAAAGTGCCAGCAGAGCATGCCTGAAAGTGCTCAAAATCGAAATTTATCAATTTCAGCACTTCAAATGATATTGCACAGGGCTAGAACGGTTCCAATCCCTAGAACTCTCTAGTTTCTTACAGACTTAAATCAGACCTACAACCTAAAACTCTAATTGAGTCCAGAACTCACGTTAAAGTGCCAGCAGAGCATGCCTGAAAGTGCAAAAAATCGAAATTTATCAATTTCAGCACTTCAAATGATATTGCACAGGGCTAGAACGGTTCCAATCCCTAGAACTCTCTAGTTTCTTACAGACTTAAATCAGACCTACAACCTAAAACTCTAATTGAGTCCAGAACTCTCGTTAAAGTGCCAGCAGAGCATGCCTGAAAGTGCAAAAAATCGAATTTTATCAATTTCAGCACTTCAAATGATATTGCACAGGGCTAGAACGGTTCCAATCCCTAGAACTCTCTAGTTTCTTACAGACTTAAATCAGACCTACAACCTAAAACTCTAATTGAGTCCAGAACTCACGTTAAAGTGCCAGCAGAGCATGCCTGAAAGTGCTCAAAATCGAAATATATCAATTTCAGCACTTCAAATGATATTGCACAGGGCTAGAACGGTTCCAATCCCTAGAACTCTCTAGTTTCTTACAGACTTAAATCAGACCTACAACCTAAAACTCTAATTGAGTCCAGAACTCACGTTAAAGTGCCAGCAGAGCATGCCTGAAAGTGCTCAAAATCGAATTTTATCAATTTCAGCACTTCAAATGATATTGCACAGGGCTAGAACGGTTCCAATCCCTAGAACTCTCTAGTTTCTTACAGACTTAAATCAGACCTACAACCTAAAACTCTAATTGAGTCCAGAACTCACGTTAAAGTGCCAGCAGAGCATGCCTTTTTTTTTTTTTTTTTTTTTTTTTTTTGAGGGGGGAAAATCATCCAATGACTTCTCCCGCCCGGGTGAGGCGGGAGGGAGTGTCAGACTCTTACTGACTAAAAACCACCCCGTTCCTACTCCTGCACTTCGAGCCGGAGTCCCGGCAACCCGTTAAGTCTTCCGCGGCTGAGCAGAGCATGCCTGAAAGTGCAAAAAGTCGAAATTTATCAATTTCAGCACTTCAAATGATATTGCACAGGGCTAGAACGGTTCCAATCCCTAGAACTCTCTAGTTTCTTACAGACTTAAATCAGACCTACAACCTAAAACTCTAATTGAGTCCAGAACTCGCATTAAAGTGCCAGCAGAGCATGCCTGAAAGTGCAAAAAGTCGAAATTTATCAATTTCAGCACTTCAAATGATATTGCACAGGGCTAGAACGGTTTCAATCCCTAGAACTCTCTAGTTTCTTACAGACTTAAATCAGACCTACAACCTAAAACTCTAATTGAGTCCAGAACTCACGTTAAAGTGCCAGCAGAGCATGCCTGAAAGTGCTCAAAATCGAATTTTATCAATTTCAGCACTTCAAATGATATTGCACAGGGCTGGAACGGTTCCAATCCCTAGAACTCTCTAGTTTCTTACAGACTTAAATCAGACCTACAACCTAAAACTCTAATTGAGTCCAGAACTCACGTTAAAGTGCCAGCAGAGCATGCCTGAAAGTGCAAAAAATCGAAATTATCAATTTCAGCACTTCAAATGATATTGCACAGGGCTAGAACGGTTCCAATCCCTAGAACTCTCTAGTTTCTTACAGACTTAAATCAGACCTACAACCTAAAACTCTAATTGAGTCCAGAACTCACGTTAAAGTGCCAGCAGAGCATGCCTGAAAGTGCAAAAAGTCGAAATTTATCAATTTCAGCACTTCAAATGATATTGCACAGGGCTAGAACGGTTTCAATCCCTAGAACTCTCTAGTTTCTTACAGACTTAAATCAGACCTACAACCTAAAACTCTAATTGAGTCCAGAACTCACGTTAAAGTGCCAGCAGAGCATGCCTGAAAGTGCTCAAAATCGAATTTTATCAATTTCAGCACTTCAAATGATATTGCACAGGGCTGGAACGGTTCCAATCCCTAGAACTCTCTAGTTTCTTACAGACTTAAATCAGACCTACAACCTAAAACTCTAATTGAGTCCAGAACTCACGTTAAAGTGCCAGCAGAGCATGCCTGAAAGTGCTCAAAATCGAAATATATCAATTTCAGCACTTCAAATGATATTGCACAGGGCTAGAACGGTTCCAATCCCTAGAACTCTCTAGTTTCTTACAGACTTAAATCAGACCTACAACCTAAAACTCTAATTGAGTCCAGAACTCACGTTAAAGTGCCAGCAGAGCATGCCTGAAAGTGCTCAAAATCGAATTTTATCAATTTCAGCACTTCAAATGATATTGCACAGGGCTAGAACGGTTCCAATCCCTAGAACTCTCTAGTTTCTTACAGACTTAAATCAGACCTACAACCTAAAACTCTAATTGAGTCCAGAACTCACGTTAAAGTGCCAGCAGAGCTTGCCTTTTTTTTTTTTTTTTTTTTTTTTTTTTTTTTTTTTTTTTTTTTTTTTTTTTTGAGGGGGGAAAATCATCCAATGACTTCTCCCGCCCGGGTGAGGCGGGAGGGAGTGTCAGACTCTTACTGACTAAAAACCACCCCGTTCCTACTCCTGCACTTCGAGCCGGAGCCCCGGCAACCCGTTAAGTCTTCCGCGGCTGAGCAGAGCATGCCTGAAAGTGCAAAAAGTCGAAATTTATCAATTTCAGCACTTCAAATGATATTGCACAGGGCTAGAACGGTTCCAATCCCTAGAACTCTCTAGTTTCTTACAGACTTAAATCAGACCTACAACCTAAAACTCTAATTGAGTCCAGAACTCACGTTAAAGTGCCAGCAGAGCATGCCTGAAAGTGCTCAAAATCGAATTTTATCAATTTCAGCACTTCAAATGATATTGCACAGGGCTAGAACGGTTCCAATCCCTAGAACTCTCTAGTTTCTTACAGACTTAAATCAGACCTACAACCTAAAACTCTAATTGAGTCCAGAACTCACGTTAAAGTGCCAGCAGAGCATGCCTGAAAGTGCAAAAAATCGAAATTTATCAATTTCAGCACTTCAAATGATATTGCACAGGGCTAGAACGGATCCAATCCCTAGAACTCTCTAGTTTCTTACAGACTTAAATCAGACCTACAACCTAAAACTCTAATTGAGTCCAGAACTCGCATTAAAGTGCCAGCAGAGCATGCCTGAAAGTGCAAAAAGTCGAAATTTATCAATTTCAGCACTTCAAATGATATTGCACAGGGCTAGAACGGTTTCAATCCCTAGAACTCTCTAGTTTCTTACAGACTTAAATCAGACCTACAACCTAAAACTCTAATTGAGTCCAGAACTCACGTTAAAGTGCCAGCAGAGCATGCCTGAAAGTGCTCAAAATCGAATTTTATCAATTTCAGCACTTCAAATGATATTGCACAGGGCTGGAACGGTTCCAATCCCTAGAACTCTCTAGTTTCTTACAGACTTAAATCAGACCTACAACCTAAAACTCTAATTGAGTCCAGAACTCACGTTAAAGTGCCAGCAGAGCATGCCTGAAAGTGCAAAAAATCGAAATTATCAATTTCAGCACTTCAAATGATATTGCACAGGGCTAGAACGGTTCCAATCCCTAGAACTCTCTAGTTTCTTACAGACTTAAATCAGACCTACAACCTAAAACTCTAATTGAGTCCAGAACTCACGTTAAAGTGCCAGCAGAGCATGCCTGAAAGTGCAAAAAGTCGAAATTTATCAATTTCAGCACTTCAAATGATATTGCACAGGGCTAGAACGGTTTCAATCCCTAGAACTCTCTAGTTTCTTACAGACTTAAATCAGACCTACAACCTAAAACTCTAATTGAGTCCAGAACTCACGTTAAAGTGCCAGCAGAGCATGCCTGAAAGTGCTCAAAATCGAATTTTATCAATTTCAGCACTTCAAATGATATTGCACAGGGCTGGAACGGTTCCAATCCCTAGAACTCTCTAGTTTCTTACAGACTTAAATCAGACCTACAACCTAAAACTCTAATTGAGTCCAGAACTCACGTTAAAGTGCCAGCAGAGCATGCCTGAAAGTGCAAAAAATCGAAATTTATCAATTTCAGCACTTCAAATGATATTGCACAGGGCTAGAACGGTTCCAATCCCTAGAACTCTCTAGTTTCTTACAGACTTAAATCAGACCTACAACCTAAAACTCTAATTGAGTCCAGAACTCACGTTAAAGTGCCAGCAGAGCATGCCTGAAAGTGCAAAAAGTCGAAATTTATCAATTTCAGCACTTCAAATGATATTGCACAGGGCTAGAACGGTTTCAATCCCTAGAACTCTCTAGTTTCTTACAGACTTAAATCAGACCTACAACCTAAAACTCTAATTGAGTCCAGAACTCACGTTAAAGTGCCAGCAGAGCATGCCTGAAAGTGCAAAAAGTCGAAATTTATCAATTTCAGCACTTCAAATGATATTGCACAGGGCTAGAACGGTTCCAATCCCTAGAACTCTCTAGTTTCTTACAGACTTAAATCAGACCTACAACCTAAAACTCTAATTGAGTCCAGAACTCACGTTAAAGTGCCAGCAGAGCATGCCTGAAAGTGCTCAAAATCGAATTTTATCAATTTCAGCACTTCAAATGATATTGCACAGGGCTAGAACGGTTCCAATCCCTAGAACTCTCTAGTTTCTTACAGACTTAAATCAGACCTACAACCTAAAACTCTAATTGAGTCCAGAACTCACGTTAAAGTGCCAGCAGAGCATGCCTGAAAGTGCAAAAAATCGAAATTTATCAATTTCAGCACTTCAAATGATATTGCACAGGGCTAGAACGGTTCCAATCCCTAGAACTCTCTAGTTTCTTACAGACTTAAATCAGACCTACAACCTAAAACTCTAATTGAGTCCAGAACTCACGTTAAAGTGCCAGCAGAGCATGCCTGAAAGTGCAAAAAGTCGAAATTTATCAATTTCAGCACTTCAAATGATATTGCACAGGGCTAGAACGGTTTCAATCCCTAGAACTCTCTAGTTTCTTACAGACTTAAATCAGACCTACAACCTAAAACTCTAATTGAGTCCAGAACTCACGTTAAAGTGCCAGCAGAGCATGCCTGAAAGTGCTCAAAATCGAATTTTATCAATTTCAGCACTTCAAATGATATTGCACAGGGCTGGAACGGTTCCAATCCCTAGAACTCTCTAGTTTCTTACAGACTTAAATCAGACCTACAACCTAAAACTCTAATTGAGTCCAGAACTCACGTTAAAGTGCCAGCAGAGCATGCCTGAAAGTGCAAAAAGTCGAAATTTATCAATTTCAGCACTTCAAATGATATTGCACAGGGCTAGAACGGTTTCAATCCCTAGAACTCTCTAGTTTCTTACAGACTTAAATCAGACCTATAACCTAAAACTCTAATTGAGTCCAGAACTCACGTTAAAGTGCCAGCAGAGCATGCCTGAAAGTGCAAAAAGTCGAAATTTATCAATTTCAGCACTTCAAATGATATTGCACAGGGCTAGAACGGTTCCAATCCCTAGAACTCTCTAGTTTCTTACAGACTTAGATCAGACCTACAACCTAAAACTCTAATTGAGTCCAGAACTCACGTTAAAGTGCCAGCAGAGCATGCCTGAAAGTGCAAAAAATCGAATTTTATCAATTTCAGCACTTCAAATGATATTGCACAGGGCTAGAACGGTTCCAATCCCTAGAACTCTCTAGTTTCTTACAGACTTAAATCAGACCTACAACCTAAAACTCTAATTGAGTCCAGAACTCACGTTAAAGTGCCAGCAGAGCATGCCTGAAAGTGCTCAAAATCGAATTTTATCAATTTCAGCACTTCAAATGATATTGCACAGGGCTAGAACGGTTCCAATCCCTAGAACTCTCTAGTTTCTTACAGACTTAAATCAGACCTACAACCTAAAACTCTAATTGAGTCCAGAACTCACGTTAAAGTGCCAGCAGAGCATGCCTGAAAGTGCAAAAAATCGAAATTTATCAATTTCAGCACTTCAAATGATATTGCACAGGGCTAGAACGGTTCCAATCCCTAGAACTCTCTAGTTTCTTACAGACTTAAATCAGACCTACAACCTAAAACTCTAATTGAGTCCAGAACTCACGTTAAAGTGCCAGCAGAGCATGCCTGAAAGTGCAAAAAGTCGAAATTTATCAATTTCAGCACTTCAAATGATATTGCACAGGGCTAGAACGGTTTCAATCCCTAGAACTCTCTAGTTTCTTACAGACTTAAATCAGACCTACAACCTAAAACTCTAATTGAGTCCAGAACTCACGTTAAAGTACTGTCCAGCTTTGCTGAGTATGTAAATGAAAGTCTAGATTCTGGCCTACAATTAATAGCGCTTTTTATAGACTACAAAAAAGCATTTGATACCTTAGATCATGACATACTTCTACAGGCTATGGATGAATGTGGTATTCGCGGCCCGACTAACAGGTGGTTTAGGAATTATCTAAGTAACAGAGAGATACGTACAAAGATAAGCGGTGTTACGGGGGAAGCGGCGCCGGTGAGCCTGGGTGTGCCCACCGGCTCAGTTTTCGGACCCGTGGGCTATGTCATGCATGTTAATAGTGTGTCGAATGTTGTAAATAACTGTCAAGTTTTTATGTACGCAGACGATATGTGCGTGGTTTATGCCTCTAAAGATATTTTACAGGTACAAAGATATTTGCAAACAGACTTCGAAAATATAACTAAATGGGCTCATGACAACGGGATAATAATAAACTTCAAAAAAACACAACGTATGCATATTCACTCACCATATAATCATAGTGCAAAGAATACAAACGAAAATAGCATTAATTTAATAGGACACACATACGACTGCCTTCATAATAACAAACATGGATGTAATTGTGATGCCATTCAATATGTCGACAACTTTAAATATTTAGGCTTAAAAATAGATAAAAACTTCAACTTTTCAACTCATGTGAATGATGTGTGTAATGGGTTACGTTCAGTGCTAGGCAAGTTCTTCCAAATACACAGAATAGTCAACTCAGACACGATGAGGATGGTTTATCACGCGCTTGCCGACTCCCTGATCAGCTACGGTCTATTAGTATACGGGCGTACTTTCCAAACTTACTTAAATGATATTAAAAATTTACAACTAAGACTGATAAAATACTTAGTGAGTAAGAAAGAGAAAAACATCTGCAATAAGGATTATGATAAACTATTTCCACTGTGTAAAATACTGCCCATAGATAAGAAGGTTGAGTATTTAATAGGATTAGAATATTACTATAGCAATGAATATAAATGTATAATAGAGAATAAATATAACACCAGAAGGGCTAGAGAACATATGTTAAAAAAACCTAGAATAATAAACTACTATGGTAAGAGAACTAATAAATATATAGTGCCAAAGATATTCAATAAATTGGATATATTGAGAGAGGAAAATAAGGTGAGTTTGTTTATATTGAAGAAGAGGCTAAGGGGAGAATTGCTTAAGAGAGCATAGGCAATGCACTCTTTAATTTATATCTTTTGTGATGTGTGTTTTTTGTTTTTGTTTTTTTTTTTTTTTTTGATTTCAGTTTTCTTTTAATGTTATATAAAGTACTTAAGTAGCTAGTAAGAATAAGAAATGAGCGCTTCTCGCCGTTAAACGATATGTTTGGCGAGGATCTATAATTATAAGAACAACATGTTAATCCTAAAATTGTACTTTTGTTAAATAAATAAATAAAATAAATGATATTGCACAGGGCTAGAACGGTTTCAATCCCTAGAACTCTCTAGTTTCTTACAGACTTAAATCAGACCTACAACCTAAAACTCTAATTGAGTCCAGAACTCACGTTAAAGTGCCAGCAGAGCATGCCTGAAAGAGCTCAAAATCGAAATTTATCAATTTCAGCACTTCAAATGATATTGCACAGGGCTAGAACGGTTCCAATCCCTAGAACTCTCTAGTTTCTTACAGACTTAAATCAGACCTACAACCTAAAACTCTAATTGAGTCCAGAACTCACGTTAAAGTGCCAGCAGAGCATGCCTGAAAGTGCAAAAAGTCGAAATTTATCAATTTCAGCACTTCAAATGATATTGCACAGGGCTAGAACGGTTCCAATCCCTAGAACTCTGTATAAATAGTACCATTTCGGGAGTATACCCTTTCAAACAAAACAATAATTTTGGAAATCGGTTCACAAATGGCTGAGTAATGCGTGAACAAACAAAAAAAAACAATCAGACGAACATAGTACTGATATTGAATACTAGATGGCGTTGTTAGTTTAAGTCCCATTTCTGAATCGCGGTGTTAAGATTTTCCGCCGACTAATGACCCTCCGTTGATGTTTTAATTTTTTTTTTGTTAATAAAGTTTATTTTCGAAATCTTTCCAGTAGTCATTATTTAGTAGAGGGTAAGTGGAAGCTCATTTTATATAAAATTCCGAGCAAGTTAGCGTACGATAAAATTGCCTTGCGGGAAATTATATCGGATGCTGAATATCGTACGATTAACGATGACGGGCGTGTTCTCCCACCTTCCCATGATATATACCGAAAAATTTCAAAACTAGCGGATAAAGGGTCGGATATTACACCCAAGCATGTCCATACCATCATTAACAACAACTGTGCTGGGTTTCGAGATTTAATCATGGAAATTTTCGGCATTCGAGAGAGAGAAATAAGCATATCCGTGAATGATGCCAATTACAGCGTCGAAAAGTGTACAGACCAGTCCACCGTTAAGTTAACCAGTTTGACCTCTATGAAGGTAAACCCGGTAATTTCGCAGGAGAAATGGGAAAGCATAAAACCCCACAAGAAATTATATGGTAATCGCGTGTGTTGGAAGTTACGAGAAGGGTGGGCAGATGTGGTCGCTGAAGCTTTGTGGGTGCAGCATCATTTAGACTGTGTATTCACGTTCAAAAATCACAACATATACCGAAGTTTGATTTCTAAATTTTTTTTAACTATTGAAGGGTATTGCTGCGAATGCCATGCAAAGATATGTTGCACATTGTTAAAAGAGCCACCGAAAGGAGTCGATGTTATACTCCAATGCAGTATTAATGGTATTAGACTCGAATCCCATTCAGGAAAGAAAAGAAGGCAGTTGAGAGGAGCTCGTCGCCTCAAAGTTGCAGACTATCTCATCGATGGCTGTAAAGATGCGGTGACATGGCGACGAAAAGAAGCTGGACTACCTGAACAACTCCAAATATATATCTCTCGTTGCCGAAATGATCCTAATGCAACGTTAGCAATCGATGCTACGGGTGGTATTGCTAAGCGCGATAAGTCGGAGAAGCCGCACATATTTTTATATCAGTGTGTGCTTGTGACGAAAGACGGTAGCGTGCCAACTTTTCAGATGGTTTCAGCCGATCAAAGATCGATTATCGTCGCTGGTTTTTTGTGACCGATTTTGGGTGGTCTTTATTGATTGCGGTAGCGCGAATATTTGGGCAATGCGCAAGCTTGAATGACTATTTGCAGAAGTGCTATGATGCTATTATAAATGAGGCACCATCGCTACCACCAACATTCATGCGATTAGACGTATGTCATCTAGCATCAATGATTACGCGATGGCCCTGTTTGAAAG
This sequence comes from Spodoptera picta, assembly GCA_038387885.1. NCBI lineage: Eukaryota > Metazoa > Arthropoda > Insecta > Lepidoptera > Noctuidae > Spodoptera > Spodoptera picta. The sequence continues at coordinate 8,807 of JAZHFQ010000424.1, read as the reverse complement.
GGAAAGATAAGTCTTTAGTACGACGATTTTATAAGCGATGCATTGGCAAAGCTTGCCAAATCTCGAATCTAGAAGACTTATATTACTTTCTAGAATCGGTTCTCGTCGTTGCGCTCAGTAAATTTATTGGGTCCGGACCAGATGGCGAGCTGTTACCGTCGGTTGATCGTCTCCGTTTCTTGAACAATAAAATAAAAGGGCTAGAAACGGTGAACGATGACGACGAAGCTACAGTGCAAAGCGACCAAGAAGGTGGTGATAATACTGACGAGGCACTGGATTCAAATCCGGAACAAAATCTGGTCAACGAAGGCATGCACAAACCTGGCTGGAAATCATGGTGTAACACATTGTACGATGCTGCATTTGAAATCGCTGATCAGTCATCGAAAGGTGACATGATTTTAAGTCGAGCCGAGCGAATCGACGATAAAATAAAGGAACGCTGCAAGGCAACGGATATTTTACTACAAAACCAAGGTAAATTATCAACAGCCTTGGATAACGCCGACCTCAATAACTCTTCAGGAGCTCAATCAATCCCTAAAGCTGAAGAGCCGTTAAGCAGCATTGAAATTGACTATCCTCATGGTACAACTCTGGAACCTGACAATACCTCGTTTGACGTGACTGCCTATAACGTATGCAGCACTCCAAACATCTCAGTCTCCTCCATCCTGTCCAGAATACCTAGTCCCGAGTTAAAAGTGGAAAATATCATCCCTATAGCCCATTCTTCAAAGATCATCAAGGATGCGGAGCACGAAACGACCCAGTTTTCCAGGATCGAACAAAATTTATCTGATAACGATTGGAACGTTTGTGAGGACTGGCGAGGATTGAATAAGAACCCGAAACGGAAAAATGAAACTGACGAGTCTATGGTCAAAAAACGAACGAGGCCGACATGTTTGGATAACTGCCCTGAGTGGGATTTCATAAAACACTCAAAAACTGCCCACGCGCCGGTTCTTTTAAACGGAAATATCACAGGATCAGTGCGTTTAAATAATCAAAATTTAAATGTTACTTCAACCTGTGCTTTCGATTCAATTTTTCAGGTTGTTCTCAGCGGGCTGTTAGCAAATACAGTTTACTCCGAGAGGTTAAAATCATCAGACTGTCCTATCGTCAATCTAGCACAAAGTGTCAACGATAAAAAGAAGATATTGCGAGAACATTATGTCCAACGTGCAAAAATATTGACATGTATTTCCATCTTTCAAGACAAAGTCACGACCTATACGAGAAATATAGTGCGTTTAGATGTCGAGTGCAATGCTGCTCATCTAGCGCAATATCTCTTTGAAAAAGAACCAAGCTATACGTCTAGCGTCGAATGTTCGTGCGGATATAGTAACCAGCAAAAGTCTATATTCATAAATGTTAATACCATACTGTGTCACGGCCTCCATTTAATGCAGCAAGCAATCGAAGATTGTATAACAATGGAGACATCTTGCTTCAACTGTAAAAGAAAAATACGTTGCGTATATAAATATGGGTCACACCTGGTAGTCGACACTACCATATTCAGTGATCCTGGCTATCCCAATCGCAACAACATAGTTGTTCCCAGGTTGGATTCTATAAAAAAAATCATAGAAGTAGGTGGACATATATGCTAGCTGCTGTTGTTCATTACAATTTATACCAAAAACATTATGCTACGTATGGCTTAACGGGCGAATTTTGGGGTGCGGTGCCAGAAGACCTCCCCGTGGTGCACCCTGGGTGCGGGCGACAGTCTCCCTAGCGGGGGTGATAGGGTTGGAGTGACTGTCGCCCGCAGCAGACTTCTGGACTGGGCGGGCGAACCCGATAGGGTTCTGGAGGCGGCGGGCTGTGTGCGGAGGCTCATAGCCCGCGCTTCCGAGGGGCGTTTCTCCGCCCGTCTCTCTGGACATAGCAGAGAACGTGGCGGAGAGGCAAGGGCGGTGCTCGTTGTGCACTCACCCTGCCAGCGAGCAGCATCGGGACACAAGCTGTCCCCGATTGCAGCCGTCGATATCGTAATCCGTAAGGAGGTCACGGTCATGTTTTGTGACTCTGAACGGGACGAGGGTCTTGGCTTGGTCGCCCGGACCGCGAGGAAGATAACCTCTATAAAAAATTCCTCCAATACTAAGTTCTGGTGCGCGGCGAGAGTATGCATGGCTGAGGAGTAGTGTCAGTCGCGAGCGCACCCCCAGCTAGGGGACCAGTGGAACCTCTAGTTGGGAAACAAATTAACACTTACCCAGGTACAGGGGGCACTGCCTGGGTGGACCGATTATTTCCCCCATACTCGTGGGAACTATATGGATAAGTTGAATTTATATAAAAAACCACATACGGAGGAGGAGAGTGCGGGTGAGCTCTGCTCGCCTGCGGTAGAGGGAGAAGGGGGCCCAAGTGGCTCCGGGACTCGTGGTGAGGCGCTGGACTCGTCCAGCAGGCCCCACACACGGGGGTCCAGTCGGAGGGGGTCGGACTCAGAGTCCGACACAACATTAGCGGAGCGGCTGAGCGTGAGCTCGAAAGACTCACGCCGCCGCGCGACGGGGACGTTCAAACGCCCCAGGCTGGAGGAGGACAGTTTGTCCCCGTCCTCCGGCGCTCAGGAGGCGCCTCCCCCCAAGGTCCCCACGGCAGCGCGGGGTAGGGGCGGCAAGGGCAGCGGTCGCCGGAAACCGGCACCAGCTGCCTGCGCGGAGTCAGCCGAACAGTTGGCCGCGGAGGGCAGGGCTCTCTCAAGCGCTGTCCGTTCGGAGTCCTCTGCGGCCGAGATGTCCGGCGTGGAGGTGTCGGAGGGCGAGCGCGGCTCTGAGAGCGAGAACTGCTCCGGGGGCCTCCAACAGGCCATTACGGCGGAGCTCTACAAGCTGGCGATGGGGAAATCCCAGCCGGTTAGGTTCCGCCTCCTCAAGGCGGCGGCGGCCACAATAACGGAGGCGGCCTTGGAGCAGTGTGCGGTGCCCACTGCGGGAAAGGTGCGCTCCGAGCTGGCCGAGATGCGGCGAGAGCTGGCGCGCTTGGCGGCCTCCAATGCGGCTCTGGAGGCCGAGCTGCGGACGGCCAGGGCCGAGCTCGCCGCTGCTCGCGGCAGTCGCCCCCAGCCCCCGGCGGAGGCCGACGTAGTCGGACTGCTGCGGGCGGAGTTGGCTGCCTTCCAGCGACGTTTCGACGTGCTGGAGGGCAGGCTCTTGCGCCCCCACTCGCGGCGAGTCAGGTCGCCCCCGCGGTCCCGCGGTCGTACGCGGCCGCTGCGGCCAAGCCTTCGACCTCGAGTCAGGCTAGCCGCAGCTCCCAACCGCCGGCAAGGGCGCGACCGGCTGCCCCAGCGAGGGCCTCGGCGCCCCCGCCGGCGCAGACCCCAGCTGCGCCGACGGCGCCTGCGCCTGCGCCCGCTGGGCGCAAAAAGAGGAGGGGCACTCCGGCCCAGCAGGCTGGGGTTGCGGCGGCGGCGGCGGAACCCGCCCCGCAAGCAGAGGACGGCGGCGGGTGGCAAATCGCCGGCGAGGCGAGGAGAGTCGCCAAGGAGGGCCGGAAGCGCCGAAAAAGGCGCAGCGGCAACGACGGCAGCAGCAGCGCAGGGAGAAACGCGCTGCTGCCTTGCTCCTCGCCCCTAAGACCGCGGCTGTAGTAATTACACTGCAGCCCGAGGCGGTCAACAGGGGCGTTACGTATGGCGACGTCCTCGCCAAATTAAAGGGGGCGGTGACTCCTGCGGAGTTCGGGGCCCGGACGGACAGGTCCGTCAGCTACCCCGGTCACCGGGGTCTTGAGGAGTGGCTTGAGAGACGCTACGGCGTCCTCACCTACCGCCTGACGCAGGTCCTCACCGGACATGGAAGTTTCGGGAGGTACCTGTGTCTGATGGGGCGGGAGGAAACGCCCGGGTGTCATCACTGCGAGGACCGCCCTGAGGACACGGTGGAACACACGGTGGGAGAATGCCCTTCGTGGGCTGAGCACCGCCGTGTCCTCAGGGAAGTGATCGGCGATGGCGACCTCTCGCGTCCGGGCCTAGTGCAGGCCATGATGCGGAGCGAGGGGGACTGGGATGCCGTCTCCTCCTTTGCGAAGCAGTGATGCTAGCTAAGGAGGAGGCGGGACGCGTGAGGCAGCGAAGCGCTGCCTCCTCGCAACCCAGCCATCGCGAAGGACACACTGGGCGTCGGGGATCGCGAGACGATCTCCGGCCACCGTAAGCGTGGGCCTGCGGACGGCGAGCATGGGTGGCTCCCCGTCCGACCAGAAACAGACCCGAGCGTACGGCGCGTCGCGTTCCGCGCGCGCCTCAAAGAGCCATCAGACCACCACAGATGGGGCCCAATACGGCCGATGCCGATTCGGAGTCGCGGAGAACCTAACGGGTAACCGGGGCTCCGGCTCGACGTGCAGGAGAAGGAACGGGGTGGTTTTTAGTCAGTAAGAGTCTGACACTCCCTCCCGCCTCACCCAGGCGGGAGAAGTCATTCGATGATTTTCCCCCCCTTAAAAAAAAAAAAAACATTGTTCTATAATTGTGTCTACAAACCGGTGTACTGAGAGTTAAATCAGTTTTGATTTTAGTAACAATGTCTTACATTTTTGGTGTGTAACCTACAACCTCACACGATTTACATTATTTCAGTCATTATGTTCAATCATTATGGATGATTACGAATATAGAATATTAATAGGTATGAATGATATTAATTTAAATTTTTAAATATCTCACATGGACTTGTATGGACCGAAAGTAATGCTAACATAGATACTTAAAATAAACCTCCTTTAGTACTTAAAATATGGCACCATTTCACGTAAATCAATAGCAAGATGAATATTTAAATCAAAGGTCACCTCTAAAAATAGTCATACTTGCAATCGTACATTTAATATTTCGTCTTCGACTGTACAATGGCGCCTCAATGGCAAGTATGAGCTTTTAATTAGAGTGAACATGAACAACGAACAATGAACACGCAGATTATGATTTGAAATCTAAACATTACATTACATTCTAATAGTTCGCTACACAAAATGTTACTCAATGGCGACGATTAATTCCCCTATCAAAATAAATAGACTTATAATTTGTTTTTGTGTTTGTAACGCATTTCCCTTTACGTCTCTGTAACAATTAACATTACTTAACTTTTAACCTCATCAAATGTATGAACTTTTTTGATGAATTGTGACTCAGGTAGCTAACAACTACGAAATTCCCGAAATTATTGTTATCTCGTCACAAGCAGGCTCAAATCCCTTTGTTGGCAAGCAGTTCTCAATTGCCGTTGTCATGGCACCAGTTGTTCCCGGTCCGCTACCTCTCTTCAGTTTATGTGTTCATTAAGTGCTCCCACTTCCACTTTACTTATATACCCATGGGTCATTGTTACCGTAGGGAATGAGGTGTTGTAAGGGTTGGACTTAAAATCTCAAGGGAAACCACCATAATTAAGGAAAGAAAAGAAATAAGAAAGAGAGAAAGATTTGCTTTGAAGTACCAAGCGTATCTTAACCAAATGTGTCTGATTTATTTGTGTTGTGAAATGATATAGTTTTTTTAATTCGGTCATTTGACTACGACGAGACAAATAGAAAAAGCCGCACGTCGATTTTTTGTTTCGTTTTTGCCGAAGTCTCAGAATGAATGTAACTGTCACAAATGTATGATTAACGTATCATGCTGCTACATTCCTTTGACGGCGGCCGCCCGTTACAAGTTCATCCCATTTAAATTTAGCGCGGCGTTGCCTCGCGGGTGTCCCCGGACGCAAGTGGACTCACGTTGCGGCGGGATTTGCGCTCTACCCGGCGACGAAAATTGACGGAAAATGGGCGGACACCGCTTGCCCGCGACGTCACCGCGTCCTGCTGGTGACCGGCGTGCAGTCTCAACGACATCGCCGAGCGACTTGAGACGCGCACGCATTTATCCCTTCCAAATCGCATGCCATTATTAGATACACGACTCAACTTAAAACAAAATAGCAGCAAACACTCCAGAATATTAGACGGCTAACGTGTTCCATCTTTCATTATAGTACTTGGTTCAGGAAGACGGAGAGTATTAGTAAGTACTAGACGCACGCTCGCACCGCAATCTGAGCGATATCTCGGGCAAGGATTATTGAGATGGACGAAGTCATCGATCGCTCGGAGCACCATTCAACGCCTGCCATTGCGCAACTAGTCAGATCAAACTCGACATCTCGATGATGTTACCTTTATTAAATGGTAGCCATGAGCCTCTGTTCTGACACTATAATTCACTTTATAAGTCACTTGGTTAGAGACTTTTATAGGATCTACTAGCTGTTCAAACAAGCCTATTACCAAGTGTTGAGACTATAGACATACAACTAGACTGATTGAGTTAAACTGACCGCAAATAAATGTCTAGAGCAGGTATTTCAAGTGTATTTGCTTAACGAGCTAACGGTGGAAGCCGCTACAAGCAGGGCAAAAGCTCGGCGATCGGATTTTGAAATCTTCACCCATAATTAGTGCATGTATCTCACTTTGTCCGGACGAGGTGCGTTTAAAAGTGGGAACTCAACCACAGGCTGCAATATTCCAGTAGCGTTTATCGAGTAACGGCAGTAGAAGGCGACGGACACAATTGCCGGACGAGCCGCTACACCACAAATTGTGGCCGGAGAGCTGAACTGTTCCTCGCAAAACATCTTGACGGTGGACACCGGTGTCGATATTCCGAGCTGCCTCGACGTCTAATTGTAATCAATGAAACTTTAAACTTAACAAAATGTAATTTAAAATCCCATCAGCCAAACAAACAGTCGAGTGGATGTGCTATTTTGTAAACTATGATAATGTTCACGACAAACAACTGCATCACATTACTACACTCCACACGCGACGCAGGCGTCATTATTGATGTGGTTTCCATTAATATCGAAACCACCTTTCGGCTTTTTTGATCGCACCACTCATTTTATCGATTCTTTCGAGAGTCGTGCGAGATATTCGAAACCTATCGTTTATTGAAACAAAATTGTGTAATCAAGGCTTGTTGATATTTGCGGTGCTTCTTTGTCGTTACGCAGTCCGTATACTTATTTGCCCTTGAGGTGAGCACAGACAGGCGCCCGCAAGTCGCGCTTGTAATAATTTATTTGAATCTAGATAATGCTTGTATTGGTAGCAACGAGTCACGTCTGAGACATTTGATCGTGACAACAAGAAGTGCATACGGCCTGTAATGGTGGCGTAATTACGCAGCCGTTTATCAGGTGACCCCATATTGCAGGTTGGTTACAAAAACAGTGCGTCGACTACCACCTTAAATGGACACAATACAACCAAACCAACCAATGTGGTACGTTGTCAGTTAACTTTACAAACGTGAAAAAGTGCCATTTTTAATTGCTCTGCACTGGGTAGTAATGACGAATTGTCAGGCCTGATAAACAGTGCCTATGTAGCATATGTCACTTCCTATAATGCCCATGTTTTCGTGACATTTTACTTTTAATTATCGGATAATTGGTCTACTTAGGCATTAGATAAGTGATGTCCTTGTAGTACACCTTGTTAAGCACCACTATTTACCTTTTTTTATTCCCCTCAATTTTTATGTACGAAACTTTATTAACACAAATTCAATATACCTCAGAAATTGGTGCCTCTAAAACAGGCATTCAATCTACGAACTCTGAAAGAGTACTGAAAATTTTAACAGAATGACAACGAAATACGAGCATGGCGTCGCCTGAAATCATGACCAACAGTCGCCACTCTTGATGTCTAATTAGTAACGCGACCGAGTAATTGTATGAACACCTGCGCCCGTACCCGCTGCCGTGTCAGTAACAGTCTCATTTGAGCACACAGATTCACCGCATGTTACTGATTAAAACAATACGGTTCCATTAGTTATGTACTATAGATTTATTATTGAGCTATGTGGATATGAACCATACGGATATCAGTAAATGTATGTTAAGAAACAAAAATCATCTAAACCAGTGTCAAGAAATCGTTCATTAGTAGACTAGTATGGTTCGATAAATCACGAATTAGACCTTAAAGTGCGGTTTGAATAAGTACCTGGGTGTTTTTGATTAATTTTTCTAACACTACTACAATATATAATATTGATATCTGGTTCTACATTGAAAACGAGCTAACAGTAGTCATTTAATAAAATGTTTCCTTCATTTTCATCAGGAACTTTAGTAACTGTATCAATCTTAGCAATAATCTTAACTGTAAGTATTTTATTGCGGAGATCGTGACTTAACAATGCAGGTTCTTCAAAGTGGAATCGTTACCTTATTGAAGGTCATATCAATCGTCTTGGTATTAGGCTGCGATTATCGAACACCAAATCTTCAGCAATTTTTGATTCCTACAGACAATGTTGCGCTGAATTGCCATAAACAACTAACATACAGTATTCCAAACTTCTCATTGGATGCAGATAATCAACCTCATTGGCCTCATTGGCGGTCACAAATGGGAATGCCGGGCAAGGGGTCTCGGCTTCAATTCCCTTTCGGGTCGGAAAAGTACTATTGGGTTTAAAAAAACCTCCATAGTACCACTGAGTCTGAAGTATGCTCATATGGCAATAGGCTTACCCCATTAAAGGGACTCATAACATAAAATAGTGAAAAGTGGGTGTTACATTGTACAATATGAAGGCGTGAAGAGAAGTTATATTAAAATCAAACTCCCTTGCAATTTAAAGCTCATTTTCATTCTTTCAAATCGATATCAAACAACGCCTGGTCTTAAGATACAGGAAGTGACTTGCTACAACCAATGCATTTCACTGAATAATACAGCCAACACAAATTTTTTTTCATCAT
>JAZHFQ010000422.1:0-13793 GCA_038387885.1 Spodoptera picta | reverse complement strand
GGGCCTGCGGACGGCGAGCACGGGTGACTCGCCGCCCGACCAGAACCAGGCCCGAGCGTACGGCGCGTCGCGTTCCGCGCGCGCCTCAAGGAGCCATCAGACCACCACAGATGGGGCCTAACAGGGCTGACGCCGATACGGAGCCGCGGAAGACTTAACGGGTTGCCGGGGCTCCGGCTCGAAGTGCAAGAGTAGGAACGGGGTGGTTTTTAGTCAGTAAGAGTCTGCCACTCCCTCCCGCCTCACCCGGGCTCAAAAAAAAAAGGGGTGTGTCGGGTCTAAAATATCGCTACCCGGGGAAGTATTTTATTATGTGTGAAACAATATTCGGAGTCGGTGCCAAAAACAATAAAATCACACCCAAATTAATGGCTCTTTCCTAAATTATTTTCACATAACAATTTTACGTTTCTTTGAAGGAAACGTTCGATTTTATTGAGAGCCTTTTTAAGTGATTTTGAAGATAAGAGAGTATGAATTCTTATGTACGTTTATTACCTCTTTACTTTATATAGATAGACTGTAATAATCACATTTTGCTTCATTGCTAATACTAGCTTCTACGAGTGTCTTCACTCACGGTCCCGTGGAATAAAAATTAGCCTTCAGATTATGATTTACATCATCATCAACGTGACATCAACAGCTTACAAGTGGCCACTGCTGGCCAAAGGCCACATCTCTCACGAATAAGGTTTGATTATTAATCACCATGCTGAGCAAGCGTGCGGTTTGCCGATTTCAAACTTATAAGTTAGAAATTATAAGGTCCAAATTTCCTCACGATGTTTTCCTTTACCGTTTGTTAGTGGTGTCTAAATAATCTTGGAAAGTACAAATGTATAAAAGTCACATTAGTACTTGCCGTTCTTTAGGGTTCAATTCCGCACCCCCGTGCATATGAAGCGGGGGTCTTAAACCTCCGGCCCACCACGACATGGTCTATCCTTCTTCCAAATTTCATCTCCATTCCTTTCGCTGTTTTAATATGATTGAGTAATAAACATACACATAATAGTAACAACTGACTGCCTCGTTAGTCTAGTGGTCGCAAGTGCGGCTGCCGGGCAAGGGGTCTCGGGTTCGATTCCCGGGTCGGGCAAAGTATTACTGGGGTTTTAAAAAATTCTCAGTAGTAGCACGGAGTCTGGAAATGTGCCCGGTATATGGCAATAGGCTCACCCCCTATTAAATGGGACTCGTAACATAAATAGTGAAAAGTGGGTGTTACATTGTACAGAGGCATTAAGTGCCGTAATGTGCACCTCTGCCTACCCCTTCGGGGATAAAAAGGCGTGATGTTACATCATGTTATAATAGTAACAATTAAGGTACTCTAAATTTGTGTGGTTATAGAACCAGGTGGGTCCTTCACTACATAATACAAAACAAAGTCGCTATCCGCCGTCCTGTCTGTCTGTCCCTATGTATGCTTAGATCTTTAAAATTAAGCGGATTTTAAAGCTATTTTTTTAACAGATAGAGTGATTCTTAAGGAAGGTTTATATGTATAATTCATACATATTGCACCCGTGCGAAGCCGGTCCAAGTCGCTAGTATATTATAAATGTAGTAAAAACTAAAGAAGTATGCACGGATCATAGTAGGTGAGTAGTGATGATTCGCCGGTTCTGGCTCAGTAGTAGTGATGATTCGCCGGTTCTGGCTCAGTAGTAGTGATGATTCGCCGGTTCTGGCTCAGTAGTAGTGATGATTCGCCGGTTCTGGCTCAGTAGTAGTGATGATTCGCCGGTTCTGGCTCAGTAGTAGTGATGATTCGCCGGTTCTGGTCACCATACCAACGTGGTCATGGTATTGGGAGCTTCTTAGGAGGGTTATTTAGATCAGTTTTACCCTTTTTAGCGTACGATGCGTGGTTCTGGAGTTATGCAAATCGATTGCAAATCAATTTATAGTATCTATTAATTAATTATCTCATTAATTAATTATTTAACCCTCATTATGTTTGATTTCCTATGTCATCAATAAAACACAACCATTCATTTTTAATTTTTTATTGCATTACTTTTTTCTACAAAATATGAGTGGAACATCTCATCCACAAAAATATCATTGTACAGTGTGTTTCCTGTAAATATGTTCGTAAAACTATTCATTGAACATCCTTGAAACTTAAATAGCAAATACATTAAGCAATATTCACCACAAACTGAAGTCCAATCATTCTGAATCCTATCAACATTCCAGTCCCATCTCTTACAATTCCTTCAAAAACTGAAGATGATATCGCTCAGGTGTTCGTCCATATGAATCAAAATATTGACCGATGCCATTCACATCGATATGTACAGCTACCCAGTGTGAGCCTGGTTTATCATCCGCATCCAAATTGCATATTATATACGTTGGCACATGTGTATACATAGGTAGTCTATTAGCAGCATAAACATTATTTTCTAGACTGGGATGAATCTTTTTCATATGTTTTTTTAATTCTAGTGTATCCATGATATCACTGTTATTAGCAGTTTATTGCAGTACCAATCTATTCAATGGTTGTCATAGGAATGTTCAATTATAGTGATTTGTAAATCGCATAGTGATCTTCATGTCTGTTGCGATGTGAGATAAGTTTGTTGACTCATAGAGTTCCGTTGTACTTAGGAATTTACTTCAGATAAGGTGGTCATAGTAATGTGTAATTAATGTGTAATTAAAATAGTGATTTGTGGGAGTCACAAAACAGGTTCATGCCTGTTGCGATGTGAGATAAATTTGTTGACTCATAGAGTTCCGTCCGAGATAAGAATTGTGCTATATAACATCGAACAGTTGCAGTCATGCAGTCAGTCTATGGTCGTTTGACCACAGTGGATTGTATACGTCTACCAATACTACGTTTGTGTTACCTACTTCAACGCATCAATGATCATGGAGGTAAGTGTTTATTCTATTGACAAACTTACTTGTATTTCTGTTGTTGTTTTCCTAACGTGTGTGTGCGTGTGAGTCAGATTAAGTGTAAACAAATTGATATTAACGTGATAATTCTGTTGTTGCAGAGATCATTCAGCTTCGCAGACGATAATGAAAACACTAACGAAAATATCATGAATCCCAATACTATGATATTAGATGTGCAAGGATTTAAGGATCTCTACAATAATTTTATAGTAAAGGAGTTAGCTTTTACCACGCATGAATATACACAAACGTTTTTAATTAAACCACCGTACCAGTTCACATACTTAACAAGAGATGAAAAGAGACAAGTCGAGTGGTTGGAAAAAAATAGGGGTCTACGTTGGAGTGAAGGTTATATTGACTATAGAGAATTCCAACACATGATCGTACCATACCTAGAAAACAAGAATATCTATGTAAAAGGTTCAGAAAAAGTAAAATGGATAAAAGACATGTGTGATAACTGTAATGTACTAGAGCTTCACGAAGGAAATTATCCTAAACTATCTGTGTTAGTTGAAAAGTACTGTGGTAGAAAACCTAATTTAAATTGTAATCATCATAAAAAATATTGTGCTCTTAGAAATGTGTTATGTATAAAAAAGTTTTTAAAGTGGTAATTATATAAGTTTTTATTTGTGTGCTTAAATTTGACGTTGAGATGATTGTGAAATTCTGATAAGTACTAAGTGTATTAGAAATAGTATACAAAACATTCTGTTTTTCGCAAATTACATGTTTTATATAATTTTGGCAATATATAGTAATTTTACACCGACATTTTCATTTTTATTTCATCCCTCTAAAACTCTAGACGTGTGAAATGTATCACTTTATCCATCCGTTTACTGCTATTGTGGCAGGACCAAGTGGATGTGGGAAATCAAATTTTGTAACAAATTTCATAAAATCAGTTAAAGAAATATGTAATTGCGATTTTAATCAGATCACATGGTGCTTTGATGAAATGCAGCCTTTATATAATTTACCAAATGTTAACTATGATCAAGGAATTCCAAATCCTAATATGTTTGATGGTGAAAACCCACACCTTATTATTATTGATGATCTAATGAGAGAGTCTGATGGAAGAATTGTGGATATATTTACAAAAGGTAGTCATCACAGGAATCTTAGTGTATTTTATTTAACACAAAATTTATTTCATCAAGGTAAAGGTCAAAGAGACATTTCTTTAAACTCAAGTTATATAATTTATTTTAAAAACCCTCGAGATAAAACTCAAATAAGATATTTAGCACGACAAGTGTCACCAGATAACCCAAAATTCATTGAAGACGCCTACAGGGATGCAACTTTAGAAGCGCATGGATATTTAATGATAGATTTAAAACAGAATACAAATGATTTTTGTCGTATCAAAACCAATGTATTCCCATTTAATGGTTACTGTACAGTCTACGTCCCCACGAAAGAGTTTAAATACACCAAGAATCAAACAATTCAAATCATTTCTAAATGATGCATCGTCGACTCACAACGCATAAACATTTGCTGAACGCTTTGCGCACGCTTAAACCAAAATATCAAAGAGCGTTACTTAAAACGTGTGATGAAGAAGAAATAAATTGTATTTGTGAATGTATTCATAACGTTTTACAAGGAAAGATACCTCTCAAAGATCAAGATAAACAAAAATTGAATAAACACAAAAATATACTCCGTAAACTGGTGCATAAGTGTAAACATAAACTAAGAAAAAATATTATTATACAAAAAGGAGGGGCTTTCTTACCAATAATATTAGGTGCAATATTGAGTGGATTAGTAAGTGGACTAGCCAGTTAACATGGAAAATGCTAAGAAAATGATACTTATTGAACCTGGATTGATTGAAAAATTAAAACAAGAAAATAAGGTTACTAGTAATTTGTCTCGACTAGATATTGAAATGCAAAATATTATGAATAGTAAGACGGAAGACCGAAAGAAGTGGATGTTATATTTACAAACACTACAAAGATATCTTCACTTTACCGAAGAGGATCGTCAACCACTCAGATTACCAATTTATTCTGATACATCTAATGAAGATTCAAATGGATCTAAAATTGGTTTTAAAAGTAAAGATAGAGATCTAAAAAGTTCAGTTGATGCTGAATCTTTGTTAGAAGAGAAAGGATCTATTAAAAGTATAGAAAGTGAGGCAAATCCACTGTATTCACCGACACAAATACTCAGTTTAATACCAAAAACTTATAATAAAAAAGGTGAGTCATTATTAAACTTAATTGGAATAAGTAAAAGTAAAATACGTTGGGATAATGAAGGCACAGTCATAATTGATAATGAAAAAATTTCAGGAAGTAATATTGTTGATTTAATAAATGATTCACTTAGACCCTTAAAAAAAGTGATCCGATAGGGTGGGATAGATTTGCTAAAGCATTAAAAGATATTAAAGTACCACTTACTTATATTGGAAATCCAAAGAGATGTGAGTTTATTAACCAACTTCAAGCAAAAGATCTGAACAAAACCTCTGAGATTGAAGTTCAAGAGTTTTCTACACCGAGCAGTGGAGATAAAAGATCTATAACTAAAATACGTAAAAAGATCGATTGGGAAAAATGGACCCCGTACTAGAAGAAATTAACAGGATTTATTATGATCCATCTAACCCCGCTGGTTTTGGTAGTATTGATAAATTATCAAAAGCTATGAAGGGGAAAATGGATAAAAAGCAAGTAAAGGAATGGTTACAATCGCAAGAAACATATACACTACATAAACCCATTCGGAAAAAATTCCCGCGTAATAGGTACATTCTATCAAATATTAATGAGCTGTGGCAAGCTGATTTAAGTGATATGCGTTCGCATATCACTTAAATCAGCTTGCCATGCTTATGCTCAATATAATGATGGTTTCAACTACATACTTTGTGTTATTGATGTATTTAGTAAATATGCTTTTGCAAGACCAATGAAAAAGAAAAACGCAGAAACAACTAAAGAATGTTTTGTTGAATGTTCACGTACAATCTGATAAAGGTACAGAATTTATTTCAAAAGATGTACAAAAATACTTTAAATCCAAAAAGATAAATTACTATACCACTAACAATCCTGATATTAAGGCTAGTATTGTTGAACGATTTCAAAGAACTCTAAAAATGAAAATGTGGCGTTATTTCACTCATAATAATACTTATAGATATATCGATGTTTTACAAGATTTAATATACTCTTATAATAACAGCATTCACTCGAGTATTAAGATGTGCCCATGTGATGTAAGTTCCAACAATATTATGACAGTTTGGACTAATCTTTATGATAGAGGATCAAACAAACTTTCTTTAGAAAATCCAAAACCAAATTTCAACGTGGGTGATTATGTTCGAATAACTAAATATAAACATGTTTTCCAAAAAGGATATGAATCAAATTGGAGTGATGAAATATTTATTATATCTTCAATAATTGATGATCTATCAATTATTGAAGATATAATCCATGGATTGTTTATACAATAACTGATTTACAAAATGAACCAATAGTTGGTACTTTTTATGAAAGAGAATTACAGAAGGTCACTTACAACCCCACCTCACAATATAAAATAGATAAAATAATTGGCACTCGTTATTCGGGTAACAGAAAAGAAGTATTAGTGAAGTGGAGAGGTTATCCAGATAAATTTAACAGTTGGATTTTAGCTTCTAGTTTGAAAGAAATATGAATAAAGAAAGTTTTTATCTGACTCACACGCACACACACGTTAGGAAAACAACAACAGAAATACAAGTAAGTTTGTCAATAGAATAAACACTTACCTCCATGATCATTGATGCGTTGAAGTAGGTAACACAAACGTAGTATTGGTAGACGTATACAATCCACTGTGGTCAAACGACCATAGACTGACTGCATGACTGCAACTGTTCGATGTTATATAGCACAATTCTTATCTCGGACGGAA
This sequence comes from Spodoptera picta, assembly GCA_038387885.1. NCBI lineage: Eukaryota > Metazoa > Arthropoda > Insecta > Lepidoptera > Noctuidae > Spodoptera > Spodoptera picta. The sequence goes on along the minus strand of JAZHFQ010000422.1, from coordinate 6,923 downwards.
CTCTATGAGTCAACAAATTTATCTCACATCGCAACAGGCATGAACCTGTTTTGTGACTCCCACAAATCACTATTTTAATTACACATTAATTACACATTACTATGACCACCTTATCTGAAGTAAATTCCTAAGTACAACGGAACTCTATGAGTCAACAAACTTATCTCACATCGCAACAGACATGAAGATCACTATGCGATTTACAAATCACTATAATTGAACATTCCTATGACAACCATTGAATAGATTGGTACTGCAATAAACTGCTAATAACAGTGATATCATGGATACACTAGAATTAAAAAAACATATGAAAAAGATTCATCCCAGTCTAGAAAATAATGTTTATGCTGCTAATAGACTACCTATGTATACACATGTGCCAACGTATATAATATGCAATTTGGATGCGGATGATAAACCAGGCTCACACTGGGTAGCTGTACATATCGATGTGAATGGCATCGGTCAATATTTTGATTCATATGGACGAACACCTGAGCGATATCATCTTCAGTTTTTGAAGGAATTGTAAGAGATGGGACTGGAATGTTGATAGGATTCAGAATGATTGGACTTCAGTTTGTGGTGAATATTGCTTAATGTATTTGCTATTTAAGTTTCAAGGATGTTCAATGAATAGTTTTACGAACATATTTACAGGAAACACACTGTACAATGATATTTTTGTGGATGAGATGTTCCACTCATATTTTGTAGAAAAAAGTAATGCAATAAAAAATTAAAAATGAATGGTTGTGTTTTATTGATGACATAGGAAATCAAACATAATGAGGGTTAAATAATTAATTAATGAGATAATTAATTAATGAGATAATTAATTAATAGATACTATAAATTGATTTGCAATCGATTTGCATAACTCCAGAACCACGCATCGTACGCTAAAAAGGGTAAAACTGATCTAAATAACCCTCCTAAGAAGCTCCCAATACCATGACCACGTTGGTATGGTGACCAGAACCGGCGAATCATCACTACTACTGAGCCAGAACCGGCGAATCATCACTACTACTGAGCCAGAACCGGCGAATCATCACTACTACTGAGCCAGAACCGGCGAATCATCACTACTACTGAGCCAGAACCGGCGAATCATCACTACTACTGAGCCAGAACCGGCGAATCATCACTACTACTGAGCCAGAACCGGCGAATCATCACTACTACTGAGCCAGAACCGGCGAATCATCACTACTACTGAGCCAGAACCGGCGAATCATCACTACTACTGAGCCAGAACCGGCGAATCATCACTACTACTGAGCCAGAACCGGCGAATCATCACTACTACTGAGCCAGAACCGGCGAATCATCACTACTTAGGTGGGGTTCTTTAGTTACTGCCTAACATGGGGTTAGGCAGTAACTTTACACCTGTCTTCCAAGGGGGTAGACAGATACTATCGAACGCCAATTGCTACGATTCTTACATACCTCCTTCGCTTCATCAATAGTCATCAGTCTTTTCATGTATGCTCGTCGGTTAAGAGTACTTTTAATTTGTAAAGGTGTGGATTGAAAGATTATATAGTAACAAGGATTGAAAAGGGAATATTACGCTGGTTTGGACACGTAAAAAGGATGGATAAAAGTAGAATGTCATACATATTGGTAGATACACTGTCTAAATATGAATATTTGTTTGTATCTGTGTAAAAATACTAACAGTGACTTTGAAAACACATAGTTCATTCAGTAATCGTCACAGATGACATGTGAAATAAATATACATTGCAATAAAAATGGGAGCACTAGACAGCGCCATAAACTATGGGTTTTATGCGACACACTCACGAACCTAATGGTCGGTGTACTTTATAGTAAATATTTACGACTTTTAAACTCTCTGTGTAAAAGTATTTGTGCAGTTATTACGTATTTGATGATTGAATATATCTATACATATATTAAAATCGTAGAAAAGTCAAAACTGTACATTAAATACTTTTTAAGAAGAATACTTGCGGCGTGATCTACAATCGATACCGAAGCCAAAAATATGGTTTTTAGAATTTTTGTCTGTTTGTCTGTATATATGTCCGGGATGTACTACAAAAGTACTGCATGGATTTACTTCAAATTTTGCATGAATATTATACTAACTACTAACAGGTCGGGTCAAGATATTATTATCTACGGGGGAGGAGCTGTGAATCACAATTCTAGGCGAACGAAGTCGCGGGCAACAGCTAGTGACTAATATAACCGTAGACTTCGAAAGTTTTAACCAAAATAATTATGAGTAATGGAATTCTTTGCCAGAGTCTGTGTTTACTGAAGGGTTAACCTGGGTGTCTTTAAGGCCGGAGTGAGTAGATCGCTTATGGGACGACGTGCACCATTGTATGCCGCATTATTGCTTACCACCAAGCGAGATTGTGGTCAAACGGCCTACCAAATATATAAATATAAAAAAAATACATATTTTATTATACCTTTCACTACTGGGTTATGGGGGTCTACAAAAGAGGGCTTACCATTAAGTTAGTGTTCTACTGGTATACAGAGGGACGGACAATTCAATTTTTCCTTTTCACATTAAAATAAATGCAATTTGACTTTGACATTGTCACCACGTTTAGCAGGCAGGATGGAGATCACAGTTTTAAAGATTTTTATTTCAAAACTTGATTTCGATGTCAAAAAATAATAACAGCAATCAAAAAGATGAATTTAGTCGTTTCTTTGCAATAATCTTTTGCAAAGAAACGACTTCAAGTTTAAGTTTTGCCTAAATTATTCAAAATATGATCGGGAAATAGAAATAGATTTGACTGGAGTTATTTCCAATGAAATAACTCCAGTCGAATCTATTTTAATAAAATATCTACAATCTATTTCAATTATACCTCTAGCCTTAGAACTTATCTAGCAAAATAAGTTCTTATTTAAACCAGTCTAAGATCTAAATTCCCTAACAAACCGATTCTGGTCAGTTATCTACTCAATAACCTTATGACCGCCAATTAAGCTCCTTTGATTAATTTCCTAAAATCAGGATTTATATAAATGGCTTCCCCTATCGGCGGATAATCATAGATCTTCTTCATTTCTATGCAATCCCTTGGAATAACAAATATACTGTTTACGTTCAAGTTAGGATTAGGTGCTTACTTAGTTTTGTATCGATTATTCATAGATTTCGTTATGAAGGGAGGGCCAGTAGTATATTAAGTTATATGTTTAGATTTTAATTGTTAAAAGAATGATGTTAGGATCAAGTAATGCTAGTAGCAAGTGGCTAAGATTGGTAGATTTTAGTTTCTTTTTATGATATTCTTACATACAATGGATACAATATAGAATAGGTAAGATTCTTAGATAATTGTGCTTAACTTAAGCATGTATTACTTACCTACTACATACAAAGAGGACTTTCTTCCAACGGACACAATGATTGAGGAATGAACTCCCTGCCGTAGTTTTCCCAGTACTCTACAACATGAGGTTTTTCAAGAAGGGAGTAAATAGGTTTTTCAAGGATCGGCAAGGTGCATGTAATGCCCCAAGTATTGCACGCGTACGTAGGCCACGGTAACCACTTACCATCAGGTGGGCTGTGTGCTGTTTTGCCACCGTCGTGGTATAAACAAAAACAATTATTAAGGTTAAGTAAAGGTTGTAGAAAATGTATTAAATAACATAACATCATAACGCATTTTATCCCCGAAGGGGTAGGCAGAGGTACACACAGAAGTAACACCCAGTTTTCACTATTTATGTTATTAGTCCCATGTAATAAGGGGGTGAGCCTATTGCCATATACCGGGCACATTTCCAGACTCCGTGCTACTACTGAGATTTTTTTAAAAACCTAGTAATTCTTTGCCCTACCCGGGAATCGAACCCGAGACCCCTTGCCCGGCCCGAGTCGCACTTGCGACCACTCGGCCAACGAGGTAGTCTTAAATCTATTACCTAGCATGAAATGCCATGATTTACAACGAAATTTACATACCTACATTTAGTTAGTACATGGTATAGGTCTCAATCCTTGCCCTTTTCAAAACCTCTTCTATATAATAATACTTTTACAAAAAAGAGGAAAATGGAATCTACAATCTAAAAATAAAACCAGAATCTTCAAAGCGAATCTCAGCCCTTAAATGGCTAAAGGAATTGTGAGTGAAGGCACTAAAGGATTATTTAAGGACCTGGCAACGCAAAATGCCTTTATTTGAGACCTTTAGAGTCTCAATAACTGCTACAAGTCTTTGTTCTTATGAAATAATATTCATACTGCTATGAACTTAGCGATTGGATAACGCTTTTATTTATATTTATACCTTTTCGGAATAGTTAAAGTTTATTGGATTGAAATTGTTTATTGAAATTGGTAGGGTAAAAGAGGGTAATGGGGGTCACTTAAGCGAGAACTCAAAAAAAATAATAATTAAAAAGTAAATATTTATTGCAACCGCCTGTAAACATAATTTACTTATTAAACTATCATTAGAGATCAATTTCAGGCACTTTGGCAATCATCTTTGGAAATTATAAAAGTTAAAAAAAAAAACAGATTTGACTCCCATTACACCAACGTAGGGGTAATGGTGATCACCCTGGGGGCAATCGGAGTCAAATAAAATCTAGCACACATCGCAAACATAACCTTTAGCTGACTCCCATCCAGTGCACTCCGCGTGAGCCCATAGTCCACACGAGGTACACCTGTACCACATCTCGTTGTTTCTCCCGAATTCGTCGCATACTAGGCATCTGTTTCCAGCATCTTCTGCGTCATCATCCTCATCGTCCTGGCATAAATCGTCAGTGCCAACATCTGATACAGAAGTTTCGTTCTGCTCTTGTAATACTTGGCGCTTTGCCTTTTCAGGACCCTTCTTCTGTACTTTAGTCTTTTTTCCTTGCCCTTTGCCTTTCCATATCTTCTCTTTTCCTTTTCCTTCTTTTTTCTTCATTTTATTGATTTCCTTTTCTAGCAGATTTTCTTTGAGTGGCGTTGAAGTTAAAATCGTAGCGTGTTGCTTCTTTCGGCCCTGTCTTGTTTTAGTAACAGATGCTTTCTCTGGCATTTTTATTAAATCATGCAATATACTATATTGTTTAGGCGTGCCAGGAACTTGTGGTACAACGTTTGATTCAGAATCAAGTGGGAAAGAAACAATTTGTGCTGATGTGCTCGGAACTGGTGAGTCTTCTTTTGATGTGCTGGGAATCGCACAGCTAGCTGCGAGAGATTCATTGCAGTCTTGGATTACAACGGTCTCAGATTGAAGAGTTTCTGCAGCGAGAAAATCGTCTTCTGTGAATACCTCCGGGTTTAGTGGAAATATTCCAGTTGATCTAAACCCCGATTCTCCTTTACTTATAGAAGCAACATTATTAAATGCTTTCCTCACCAAGGATGCTACGTCGTAAGGGGTTATCTTTTCTGCTAAATGGCTTTTTAAAAACAAGTCACATTCTTTTTTGTAGGCCATTTTGAGTGGGCCAAAAAAAGAAACATCAAGGGGCTGCATTCTATGAGACGTGTGTGGTGGCAGAGACAACATATGAATGTGATTGGACTTGCAATATTCGTAGACAGAAAGAGAAATGTGACTAGCATGGTTGTCTAGTATTAAAAGGATAGGTTCATCTGTAGACGGTTTAGCATGCTGTTTAAAATGCGCCAACCATTCAAGAAAGAGATGCTCGTTGATCCAACCGTTGTCTGAACATTTGTAAAGCGCCCCTGCTGGACCATCCTTCTCAAGTAGAGGAGTCATCCTTTTCCTAGGGAAGATAAACATAGGTGGAATGTACCCCCAGCACTGCTCATAGCACACAACAAGGTGATGTTTTTTCCTCTCTCCCAACTGGTAATAGATCCTACTCTCTTCTGTCCTTTTGCAGCTAAAATTTTACCCGGTGTTTGAACCGTTGAAATACCAGTTTCATCGCAATTATAAATATTTTTTGCAACGAATCTGTATTTTTCCATCAGCTGCCCAAGAAGCTCAAAGAACAGACTTACCTCTGTTTTATTAAAGGCCGTGATTCTATTTATACTAGTCGCTTCCGGTTTTCTAATAAAAATATTATTTCTAGCCATAAAAGCATGCAACCAATCGCGGCCAGCCATTTTTGAAGCTTGATTAAAATTGTGCTTCAAATTTAATTTTTCAGCATATTCGAAAGCGACTTTTCTGATTTGGTTAGCAGTGCAACCATAGAAAATATTTGCCATTTTCTTCACTAAGTTTGCTAGCTCGGCTTCTGCCTCAGGACTAAAGACAGTAAATCGTCCTAGATGTGGTCCTAAGGTAGAACCTTTTTTTATCCTCTTCTGAAGGCTTGAAAAAGGAATTCCCATAACTTTAGCAGCATTCCTTATAGAAGAACCGCCATCAATGAGCTGTATAGCTTTATCTAGACTATCAGAAGACCAGGAAGCCTTTTCAGTTGTCCTGACGCGTACTTTCGGCATCTAGAAAGAAATAATAAAAACGTGATTCAACAATAACACACAGTTGTGGGCAATAGGTAATCACTTGCGGGTAATGGGAGTCACCTGACTCTCATTACCCACAACGACACTAATGAGTAAAAAATAAAAATAAAAAAAATCTATAATACACTGATATAATCTGAACTGCACATCACAATTTGAAACGTCTAACTAAGTAAGTGTAAATGTCATAATCGTATACTGCAAGATATTTGGCACTTACCTTCTAATTTGTATTTACGTAAAATTACATCAACGGAGCGCAAAAACAAAGTACGTTCGTTTCTCAGTGTCGCATGGGTCGACTGGCGCGAGCCGTTCGTAGCTGCGCGGGGGTCCGAAGCGGGGGCTGAGGACGCTGTTTACGCGTCGGTCGCATGTAGTGTTTCGTGGTGGTGTGGGTGACTCCCATTGCCCGCTGACTCCCATTACCCTACTCTACCCT
>JAZHFQ010000421.1:0-18039 GCA_038387885.1 Spodoptera picta | reverse complement strand
TTTGGAGATCGGTTGTTATTAGAGAAACAACTTGTTGTCGTAGAACGAATGTATTTATTAGCCGGAGGTGGTTGTTTTTATACAAAAATTGGTACTAGTGCTACTTACAACTAATTCTGTACATTAACCAATTAAAACTATTAAATTAAAAATAAATAAAATTTAGAAATTTGTACACCAATAACATCGCCTAAATTATAGCCAATAGCGTTACACTATTTAGGACAGAACTTTATTTACAACGTGAACAATGGAAAGAAAAGGATAGCCGATAAAAGAGCGAGATAGTCGATGAGTGTGAGGTCCGTGCAAAGAGGACGCGCCTCCGCAGCGCCGCGCGCTGAGTTTCGCGCCGCTATAAATATTGCGTAACGCGTGCCTCTGTCCTTTCCTCCTGCGACCGTCGAGCCGTGAAGATGCAAACGCCGTGCGCCGTGCCGCGCTGCGATACCTACGCGCGTTGGTCGGCGCGTGATACTGGCAGCGGCGTCGGCGAGTTACTTCGTCTCTTGTAGACAGAGGATCAAAAACGTTCAGCAAAATAGCTCTTTTCAGAGCTTTCTGTGTTAACAGAGCATATCAAAAACGTGAAATAAAATAGCTCTTCTCAGAGCTGTCTGTGTTAACAGAGGTGGTCAAAAACGTTGAATAATATAGCTCTTTTCAGAGCTGTCTGCTTCTTGGTTTCTGTTAAACGATGGTCTAAATCCTTGTAGCTTGTGCTATGGCTAGTGTGGCTACAGTACTCCCCCTCAAGCGAAGCGTACCGGCAGTTTGACGACACGGCCCGAGCGAGTTTTCTTATCGTCGGGATGTGACGTCGCTGTTGGTTGCGGTACATGTGTTTTCCTGGTAATCTTGCTGGTTTCCTCGGTAATGGTGGTTGAAGGTAATGGTAATTGCTTGGTAACGCTGGGTTGAGGTAATGTGAAGGTAACTGTACTGGAGGTTGGAGGTAAAGTATCTTGAATGTCTTCGGTGAGTATAAATGCAGGCTTCAATCGGTCGATTGATATATTTGCTTGACGCTCGGGTAATTGTACTGTGTATACCTTCTCAGTACGTTGTAACACTCTGTAGGGTCCTTCGTATGGTGATTGAAGTGGTTTTTTTACTGCATCTGTTCTTATGAATACGTGGCTGCACGTGAGTAGGTCTTGATACACGAATACGCTTTTATTGCTGCTGTGATGCTTCGTAGGTACTTGCGGTTTGTTTTGTTGAATTATATTACGTAGGTTGTCAACGTAGGTATAATCCAAAGTAGCAGGTGTGCAGGTGGTACATGTAGTGAAAAATTCTCCAGGTAGACGTAGATTGTAGCCGTAGGTAAGTTCGGCGGCACTCACACCTGTGTCTGAGTGTAGCGCGGCTCGAAGTCCTAGTAGTACAGTAGGTAGTACGTCGGTCCATGTACTTGCGCTCGCGAGTTTGGCGCGTAATGCAGTCTTGAGTGTTCGATGCCAACGTTCAATTATGCCGTTGCTTTGTGGATGATATGGTGTAGTACGATTTTTCTTGATTCCCATTAGTTTAGTTAGGTTTTGAAATAGTTGACTCTCGAACTGACGACCTTGATCACTTGTGATGGTAGTCGGGCATCCAAATCGGGCGATCCAGTGTTGGTACACAATATCGGCGATTCTAACAGCTGATATTTCGTCGGTAGGTATTGCTTCGGGCCACCTAGTTAGTCGGTCGATCATCGTTACTAAGTACCTGTGGCCTTGAGGTGTTGTAGGTAGTGGTCCGACGATATCAATGTGTAGGTGTTGGAATCGCTCGGTTGGCGGGAAAGATCCGACGTTCGAGTGCGTATGACGTTGTATCTTGCTTTTCTGGCAAAGTATACAGGTTCGAGTCCAGCAACCGATGTCTGCGTTCATTGATGGCCAGAAATATTTTTGAGTAATGAGTTTGCGAGTCGTGCGTGTACCGGGATGACTGATGTTGTGTACACTGTCAAATACTTGTTTTCTATATGGTTTAGGTATGTACGGGCGTACATAAGAGGTCGATGTTTCGCAGTATAGTTCGATGTCGCTGTTAGGTATAGGTATTTTCTTCAAAGTTACGTTTTCTTGTGATAACAGGTGTTTAATGTTGCTGTCCTTGTCTTGCGCACTCGCTATGTCGTTGTAGTTGATTGCAGATGGGAATGTGATGGATTCTATGCGGCTTAGGGTGTCGGCAACAATGTTGTCTTTGCCGCTCACGTGTCGAATGTCGGTGGTAAATTCACTGATGAATAGTAACTGTCTTGTTCGCCTCTGAGTTTCGGAATTTGATTGAGTCTTGGACATCACATATGTAAGCGGCTTGTGGTCGGTGAATATGATGAGATGGCGACCTTCGAATATCTTCCGGAAATGTTTGACTGCCATGTACATTGCAAGTAGCTCTCGATCGAAAGTGGAGTATTTCTTCTGCGCGTCGTTGAATTTCTTGGAAAAGTATCCGAGCGGTTGCCACGTATTATGTAGGTATTGTTGTAGTACGGCACCGGCAGAGTTATCTGATGCGTCGCAGAATAAGGCGAGTGTTGCGTGATGAGATGGATGAGTGAGTAGAGCTGCGTTTATGATGCTAGCTTTACATTGCTCGAATGCTTGCGTCGCCTCTTCGGTCCACGTGATCGGAGTCTTATCGCGCTTCTTGACGTTGTGTAGGTAGGCATTTAGTGGTGCTTGCTTCGATGCGGCGTTCGGTACGTGATCACGATAGAAGTTGATCATGCCGAGGAATCTTCTTAGTTCTTCGATGTTCGTTGGTTTCGGGTAATTAGTGATTGCTTCGATTTTGTGTTGCGGCGGCTTGATTCCATCAGCTGATACGGTGTAACCTAGGAACTGTACTTCAGGTTTGCCTAGATTGCATTTAGCGGGGTTGATGGTAATGCCGTTGTCCTCTAAGCGTTTTAATACGGTGTGGAGATGTTCTCGATGTTGAGTTTCGTTTTCAGATGCAAGTAGTAAGTCGTCGATAAATGGGAAAACAAAGTCTAATCCTCGTAGTACTTCATGTATGTAACGTTGAAACGTTTGTCCCGCGTTTTTCAAACCGGGGCACATACGTGGGAATTCAAATAGTCCCATTGGCGTGATGATAGCGGTCTTCTCGACGTCTTCTTCTCGCACACTGAGTTGTTGATAAGCGCGGTTGAGGTCAACCGTGGAGAATATAGTTTTCCCCGATAGGTGGTGAGTGAAATCTTTGATGCGTGGCACTGGGTATCGATCTGGTATAGTGATCGAGTTGAGTCGGCGATAGTCACCACATACTCTAATATCGCCATTTTTCTTAGGCACGATATGTAGAGGTGATGACCAAGGACTCTTGCTAGGTCTGCATAGTCCTTGCTCAATCATATTTTCGAATTCTTTCTTCACTGTTTCGAATCGATGAGGTGGGATTGGTCGAGCTCGGCAATGAACTGGTGGTCCACGGGTTTCGATGTAATGTTGCACGTTGATGTTAGAGTTTAATTTCATTGATGTTAGTCTTGTTATGCCGGGATATTGTGCTAATATGTCGTGGTAAGATTGTGACATATTGATGCTGCGTACGGTAGGTACGTCTGACACTCGCACCGGGGCGTTGACTTTTAGGCTCGTGACGCCGTCGATTAATCTTCCGTTTTTTAAGTCGACGATGAGTTGGTGATGTTTGAGGAAGTCTGCTCCGAGGATTGGCCTTGAAACATCAGCTACTATAAATGTCCACTTGTACGGACGTCGTAAGTTGAAGTCGAGGGTTAGTGTTCTCTCGCCATACGTAGCTATAGTTGTGTTGTTCGCAGCGTACAGTTTGAATGGTAGCGGTGTTCCAACTTCTCCTTTTCTTCTCGGTAGCACTGATATGTCGGCTCCGGTATCGACTAAGAAAGATAAGTTTGTGTTTCTATCGGTGATGTGTAGGCGGTGTGATTTCTCTTGAACGCCGGTAGCCGCCTCCGCCAACGTTCGGTTTAGTTTTCCGAGGTCGTTGCTTTGAATGAGCAGGGAGGTGTGCAGCGTCGAGCTTGTTCTTTAAAGCGCCGATGGTAGTAGCAGAATGGTGAAGGTGATGATGAATCACGATTCCGTGAACGTGACGTGCTGCGTGTGCGTTGCTGAGATGGGTAACGGCGGCGGCGGTAGTCGGGGTTGTATGCTGGTCTTGACTTTAATTCGGCGATCTCCAATGATAATTTTCTTATCTCGTTGATAAGGTATTGTGTATCGGTGTGTGATGATGACGTGGACTGTGCTGGTGATGGTTGTATTGCTGAGACTTCTGTAGTTGACGCGGACTGCTCCATCATTTTGTCAGCGAGGAGAGCGAGTTCTTCCAGCTCAGTTTTTGTACTAAATGATTCGCTGACGGCCAGGACGGATCTGATGTGTGATGGTAAGTGGTTGGTCCACATGAGTCGTAACGTGGAGTCAGGGACCTTGTCTCTGGCTAGGTTACGCATGCGGCGGAGTAGCTGCGTAGGCTTCTGATCGCCGAGTTCCATCTCGGACAGTAGTTTCTGGAACTGTCGGCTGTCGGACTCTTCATAGGCAGATATGAGACGTTCCTTGATTGCGTCGTATTGATTCGTCTCCGGCGGGTTGTATAGGAGGTCCATGATTTGCTCGATGTCTTGACGTTCGAGCTGTGCGATGACCATCTGGGCGAGCTGAGCCTGTCCCTTCTTCATGTCGTTGGTAGCTGCTTCGAAGCTAATGAACCATAGACGTGGTCGGTCACGCCAGAATGGTGGAATGCGCATTGTGAGGGATATGCCAGCTGTTTCCGTCTTCGCTACGGTGTGGGTTAGGTCTTCCGTGGGGCAGGGATTTGCCATCTTGATGTTGGATAATAACTAATTTTCTTCCAGCAGGGATTCGTTCTTCCAGCAGGGATTTGTTCTTCTTCTTGCTGTTCTTGCTCGGGGTCACCACTTTGGAGATCGGTTGTTATTAGAGAAACAACTTGTTGTCGTAGAACGAATGTATTTATTAGCCGGAGGTGGTTGTTTTTATACAAAAATTGGTACTAGTGCTACTTACAACTAATTCTGTACATTAACCAATTAAAACTATTAAATTAAAAATAAATAAAATTTAGAAATTTGTACACCAATAACATCGCCTAAATTATAGCCAATAGCGTTACACTATTTAGGACAGAACTTTATTTACAACGTGAACAATGGAAAGAAAAGGATAGCCGATAAAAGAGCGAGATAGTCGATGAGTGTGAGGTCCGTGCAAAGAGGACGCGCCTCCGCAGCGCCGCGCGCTGAGTTTCGCGCCGCTATAAATATTGCGTAACGCGTGCCTCTGTCCTTTCCTCCTGCGACCGTCGAGCCGTGAAGATGCAAACGCCGTGCGCCGTGCCGCGCTGCGATACCTACGCGCGTTGGTCGGCGCGTGATACTGGCAGCGGCGTCGGCGAGTTACTTCGTCTCTTGTAGACAGAGGATCAAAAACGTTCAGCAAAATAGCTCTTTTCAGAGCTTTCTGTGTTAACAGAGCATATCAAAAACGTGAAATAAAATAGCTCTTCTCAGAGCTGTCTGTGTTAACAGAGGTGGTCAAAAACGTTGAATAATATAGCTCTTTTCAGAGCTGTCTGCTTCTTGGTTTCTGTTAAACGATGGTCTAAATCCTTGTAGCTTGTGCTATGGCTAGTGTGGCTACATATGCTTAACTCTTTGAAATTACGCAACGGATTTTGATGCGGTTTTTATAATAGATAGAGTGATTCAAGAGGAAGCTTTATACCTCTATGTATAATACATGCATATTGCACCCGTGCGAAGCCGGGGCGGGTCGCTAGTAGTTTATAGAACAGTAAGTAAGAGTAGTTCTTTACTACTGTCGAAAAGACCTAAATGAAAACATAGGTTTCTTTCAACTAGAATATCTATTGTTTTCAGGTAAAAATATAAATTATTTTTCATATTTAACACGTGCGATGTCACAGGTAAAAGCAAGCTAGCGTAATAAAGTCATGTTCTTAACTAAAAGGCGAGAGCCCTATTGTCTGCTAGCGTTCACCCCAAAACGGCTTGCAGTCGCGATAGAAAAAATATTCGCCATCATGTATGTGATTGTGGGTTCAGTAGCTAGCCTATTTGAATTAAATTGTATTAAATTCAACACGTACTGACTAAAATTATGTCAGACTAATACACTGTTTTTTCTATACATTTAAATGAATTAACGTTTATTGCATTTGCCTAGCTAACCCCCTAATATAACTTATTTAGTTTAAAGTTACTAATGAGATTTTAGATTCTGAACCCGTAATAAATATGTCTGATGATGAGTTTGCATGCCAAAATGGTAGAATGTACAAGGAAGCCTTATCAGTGTTTTAATGCCGCGAGAACTTAACGCGTTGCCGGGGCTCCGGCTCAACTTGCAGGAGACGGAACGGGGTGGTTTTTAGTCAGTAAGAGTCTGACACTCCTTCCCGCCTCACCCAGGCGGAAGAAGTCATTCGATTATTTTCCCTCTTAAAAAAATTCACCTTATTGTAAATATCTGCATTTTGTACAAATAAATAATTATTCTATTCTATCTTATTCTGTATGTCACACAAACAATTAAAAATCAATTCATTTTCAACACAGAACCCTAAAAAGGGAACTTTTCTCTCTTTTCACTTCTAAAAGGAATCCTATAGGGCACTTTCTCTTCATTCGTTTTGTCAAAGCCCGCAATTTTGTCCAGGAGACATCGTTTTGACCCACTGTGCAATTACTGTTTCAATGAGGAGGCGTAAATCAATGTGTGGGAGCTTTCCTACAGTTTATGCTTACTTTAGCGCACTGTGCAGTAGCATTTGTTGATTGAAAATGTGTTTTATTGCTAAAGTATTAAGGTTTAGTTCGTTTTTGAATGTTTTTAAGTGGTTTGCTCGCAATATTAGTAACTTCACGATTTTTAATCCTTGATTGCTTGAGGCAGATCTGTAGAAATGTAAATACCGTACCGAGTCATTACTGTGAAATTTTCGAAAATCGAATCCAATACTCACTCAGTTCACTCATAATATAAACTCTTTGCACAGTAGTCACACTTGCTGCAATTTGACTAACGAGTCACAGTAAAAGACAAATACGTATATTGTGAAAATTCAATGAGATTTATGTCTAGGTAAACACGTTTTCTCTTTTTCCAGAAAACCACATAAATCTCATCACTAACAACATTTTAATGACAAAGAAGCCGGTAAAACACAAAATTAATTTCCTTTTTCAACAAATAAACAAGGACAAGGCTTCATTAATAAATAAATAAAACAAACTCCATACTAAGCAAGAATCGGCCTAATGATTTCACTAAAAGATTCATAGCTTTCATTAGGAAAAACGACCTGTGCTGATGTGTGTACGGACCTAAGTATCGAAGGTTTAAACACGTCTTTAGGCTATATTAGGCCGTGGGTACATGCGCGGATTTTGTAAATGACGATTTTTTTCCCTTGCTTTTGATGAATACATTAAGCATTTGTTTATTATTAGATACTTAACAGAATATTGAACTGCCTTGCTAGTCGAGTGGTCACAAGTATGATTGTTTAGACGAGGTCTTAGGTTCGATTCCCATTTCGGGCAAACATATTATTAGGGGTTTGGAAAACTCCTAATTAGTTTTACGAAAAGTTTCGAGTCATCATAAAGTTTGGAATGCTATAAAATGAGATTAAATGTCGGCCAACTATGAGAAAAGTGAACCAGCTGATATTGACTCAGTTACTCCTTTTGGTACAACTAATAACTGTTTACAAACAAAAAATCGGCTAATAAAAAAAATAACTTAAAACTCTATCTTTCGACTGAGGACCTCGCTGGCCAAGTGGTTGCAAGTGCGACTGTGGGGATCTCGGGTTCGATTCCCGGGTCGGGCAAATTATTACTGGGTTTTTAAAAAATCTCAGTGGTAGCACGGAGTCTAATATTGTACTCGGTATATGGCAATAGGCTCAATCTATAAAATAGTGAAAAGTGGGTGTTACATGATACAGTGGCATTAAGTGCCGTAACGTACACCTCTGCCTACCCCTTCGGAGATAAAAGGCGTGATGCTTTCTGTTATGTGTGTGTCTGTCCTACGATTTCCTATAGTCGCCAGTCCTTGTTGCTAAAAGTGTACTGTCTGTACCAACCCTAAACACGTCCTTTACCCATTTAACCCGATTGATGACGTCACTACGTCCCTCTCTGCCACATTAGGACTACGTGCGCTGTCTTGCCCTATGTGCGCTAAGTACCTATATAAATAAAGGCGCATAAACACTATAGTCCACGTTTAAGATAGAAAATTTGATAGAATTAATGCTTTGAGATTGTGACTTAAATTACATCATACATGCCTGTTTTCCATAGGGGTAGGCACAGACTATGGAATGATCAATGAATGACTGTAAGACTGTTTAAATTAAGTTAATTGATTATTTTTTAAAGTGACTACTGAATCGAATTATAGGGTCTCGATAAGCAAGTGTGGTGATTGTATTTTATTTATTATCTATTTATTTCAATTGAACTAGTATAACATTACAATCATAAAGCCAAGGCGTTATACATTTAATATAATTATAAAAAAAAAAACGTAGAAAAAGCCCTTATGACAAACTGTAAACATGATAGATATATAGATAAATAACAAAAAATTATAAAAATAAAAATCCTAGCTTCTACTTGTGAGAAGAGGTTTTTTAATGACGGGGGGAAACCTTCAGAAGGCGCCTAGCTTTTGAGTAGAAAAACTAAAGAGTGTGGGAAAATACAATACAGTGGTCACCATTATCAGGGTGAATATCCCAGGCGCTAATTTTACGTGTCTACGTTGAGAATCATGGTGTAAAACGATGGCATGTTTCTAATATTTTTTTATAGTGAACTACTTAACTTACTCCATTTAGGGCCACATATTTTTTTTAATTAAGCTTACCTATGGAAGCTTTGGAAAAATAAATAACTTTAAAATTCAAGTTTGGTGGCTTGTCCTAGCTCCATTTTTTGATACAAATGTATTTACCAAAGAAACAATTTAAAGTGAAGTAAAAAACAAATCATTACATTGGTACATGCATAAAACACATTATCTAAAAACAACTAAACCATATTATAAAATTGATTTTAAAAGCACAGGATACTCGATTTAAGTTTGTCCTTGCAAAAATCATAATTTTGGTAGCACTTTTTCAAGTTACATTTAGCATGAAGATTCGTGCGTGTACGATCAATCGCATTTTATATTCTGTATTTGTCAGTAGTGCGTGGGTAGTGGCGCGTAACAGGTGTATGCATTAATGCTATCATTTCCCGCCAAAAACGTAAGTATCATCTTGGGTCGAACAGGGGACAAGAATTTTTCAATTTTGGTGGATCGATTTGCTGTTGATTTTTAAGTGTTTTAACAATGAGCTACGTATTGTAACGTAGTGATTTGGGTAACTTATTTATCAGTGATATTTATTCCGTTGTATCTTAATAACTGTATTCTTTAAGATTTTTTTTATGCCTGGTTTCAATTTTGGTGGCTCAATTTTGGTGGTTTTGGTGGCAATTTTCGCCACCAAAATTGAAAATAAGCCACCAAATTTTAAGTATGTACTGTTTATATATTATTTTTGCATATAAAGACAGTTTTTCACTGCAAGAAGACTCGCAACTGAAGCAGGATCAAATGCGTCACTTCCCACGAGCACTTCCCAACAAGACGTATGACGTAGACGTTTTCGTAAACTAATTGTTAATCCGCAAGACCTTCTTGCAAGCACCGTGACGAGATCTACACGATTTGAGCATGAGAGCACGCAGCAATATACCTTGGTTTCAAGAAATTTACGTCCACGAACAAGTTGTAACTGTAGTAGTCCAGATGCTCGCACCAAAAGTAATAAGTGTGGGAGAACCATGCTTCAGCACGAATGGGCCGGCTCGACCGGAGTGATACCACGGCTTCACACAAAACCGACGTGAAGCAACGCTTGCGTTGTGTTTCGTCGTGTGAGTGAGGTTACCGGAGGCCCAATTACCCTCCCCTTCCCTAATCTGGGGATATTCTTGAATCCCCAACGATCCTCACACTCCTAATCCCTAAAAGGCTGGTAACGCACTTGTAACGCCTCTGGTGTTCCACGTGTCCATGGGCGACGCCGATTACTTATCGTCAGGTAATCCGACTGCTCGTTTATCGGCTTAGGCCATAAAATAAATGACTTTGCAACATCCATACTCCGACAGCTTACAGCCGACCACAAGTCATATTACTCCAAGTACCTAAGTCACAAAATCTTCGCACAAGTAGCCCTGCTGAACTTATAGCACTGTCACCCCCTACATCTCCATGTGTCAGCAGTATTGATATTTGTAGAAAGAAAGAGAAAAGAAAAAAAAACCAAAGAGATAGAGATATTGCAGCGAAGGATTTCAGAACTCACAAGAGTTAAGAGTTTATTATGTTTTGGTTTCTTAGTTTTGTTGAGAAAATTTTTGTTGTTTGGCAAGTAATTTTGTTCAAAATATAAAGATTGTTTTATATCTATATAATGTTCTAATTTAATGACTTGTAACTGTCGATAAAATAATTGCGAAATGCGTTGCTCTGAAAAGAGGGTTTATTTTTATAAACAATATGTTTTAACAATCAAATACAATGGTAAGGTATTTACAATCAATAACAATCCTCACCTGAAAAGAGAAACAACATTTAAGCTATAATTTCACTTATTACTTTATATTCACCGGTATTTTATTTTACACATAACCTAGTAATGTCATCCAACGAGACATAGCTAATAAACTTCAAACATCACACACCGATGACGCGCCAAATTCGAATCAAGTTAAGCGCGGCAAATTCAAACTGAATGAAGGGTGATAAACTTCATTTACATCTCCCCCCCCCATTAAAGGCCATTAAGCACTCCTTAAGAACTGGGACCAGCTTCGTTATATGGAAGAGGTTAGATTCACATTTCCTATGCCCTGTATCTATTCTATAAATTGTGTTAGATAATTTTTCTATAACTTTATATGGACCAATTTTTAATTCATCTAATTTTTTTCTGTTCAACTTATTTCCGTTTTCAATATATACTAAATCTCCTGTTTTTATGTCATAATTTTTCCTGTTTTTGTCAAAGTATTTTTTATTATAACTGTGTGATCTTAGAGTATTTTCCAATGCTATTTTTCTATCCTGCATTAAATTATTATATGATTTTTCAGTTTTCAGTTCTTCTGGTAAAATATCAATGTTTTTCCCTTCCAATAAATATTTTGGAGAAAATCCTGTAACTGTGTGCTCTGTTTCATTGTATCTTTGGATACATTCATGGGCAATAGTTGTCCAAGCTAATTTATCCTTCTTTTCGTTTATTTTGCATCGAATTTTATTAACTAATGTTTGGTTTAATCTTTCGTTTAGACCATTTGAAAATGGAGCATTTACTGCAGTGAATATAATCGCTATTTTCTCTGTATCTAAAAATTCTTTGAAACTTTTTGAATTTATGCCTGGATATTGATCAGAAAAAATCAAACCAATTTTATTTTCGTATGTCACCTTTTGAATCAGTTTTATAAAATCATTAGCATTCTGAGTTTTAGAAGTTAAGATATAGGCATATCTAGTAAAGTGATCGACCAAAAGGTGCAAATATGTTTTTGTAGAACGTGAACCACCAAATCCACCAATGGTATCTATAGACACTATTTCAAAAGGGTAAGTTGCAGGACCTAGGTGAGACATAAGTCCATATTTATGTTTTCCTCTAGACTTGTTTTTAATGCAGATTTCACAGTTTTCACAGATTAATTTTATGTTGTATGCCAAGTTTTTCGCTGTATAGAAGGGCATTATTTTCTTTTTTAATTGTTGAATTCCTATATGACAGAAATGATGATGTATTTGTTTTATAATATTTTTGCTAAATTCTTCTGACAATACTATCTTTGTCTTTTTTCCTGTTTTCTTATAATAAATATTATCTTTTAATTCTAGTCTTTTGCTTCCCTTTTTTATGTCTTCATTATTTTTCTGATCAAGCTTCAAATCTTCAAGTTTAATTAAATTAACAACCTTTAAAATTTCATCTTGATTGTCATTTGGTTCTAGTACAGGATTTCTACTTAAACTGTCCGCTTCCACATTGTATTTTCCTGGAGAATATATTACTTCGAAATTAAACTGTGACAGATAGTACGTGAGATCTCCTAGTTCTTCGTCAGTTCTAGCCTTTATATTCATTTTTTCCAATGGTTTATGGTCAGTAAAAACAATGAATTTTTTTCCAATGAGCCAATGCTGCCAGTATTTTACCGATTCCTTTATTGCCAAACATTCAAGGTATACAGCTTTTTTTTTCTTTTGGGCATTGTTTAATTTTCTTGAAAAATATGCACAAGGTTTTTCTTCTCCATTGTGCTGTGGTTGTTTTAAGACAGCACCTATACCCTGTATACTGGCGTCTGTATAAATGTATATTGGTAGTTCTGGATCAAATATTGTTAAGATAGGTTTTTGGCAGAGTAGTTCTTTTATTGTATCAAATGATTCTTGGCATTTATCTGACCACATAAACTTTTGACTTTTTCTCAACAAATTATGCAAAGGTTCTAATATAATTGATATATTTGGCACATATTTGCCATAAAAATTAATTTTTCCCAAAAACTGTCTAACGTTTTTTTGTGTCTTTGGTATAGGGAAGTTTTTAATTGCAATTAAATTATCCTTCAATGGAGTAATCGTATTATTTTGAATTATGTGACCTAAATATTTTACTGAGTCCTTTGCAAAGTTACATTTTGCGAATTTCAATCTGAATCCTTCCTTTGATATTGCGTCCAATAGTAAAGATAAGTGTTTAATGTGATCTTTGAATGTTTTAGAGAAGACCAAGATATCATCAATATAATTCACAGTGAAATCTGATAATTTGTGTTTTCTTATTATACTACTTAATATTCTTTGGAAAATTGCAGGAGAAGTTTTTAAACCAAACGGTAAACACGTCCACTGAAAATGTCCTTCTTGGCTAACAAATCCTGTCTTCTGTCTGTCTTCAATCTTTAAGGGAATAGCCCAAAATGCTGAGTTAATATCAAGTGTTGAGAAATATTTACATTGTCTTGCCTTGACCATTATATCTTCTATTAGTGGGAAAGGTTGTGACTGTGGAACTACAATTTTATTAAGTTCACGAAAATCTATGCAAAGTCTTGATTTTTTTCCTTCTTCCTTTTTATATGCTAAAGTCACTGGTGCAGCAAATGGACTATATGACTCTTCTATTAAGTTTTCTTGTAATAACCTGGATATTTGTTGTTCTATTTCCTTTTTATCTTCAATACTACACCTATATGGTCTTTTGCTACAATATTTATCAATTAATAGATCAATATGTGCTTCGTATCCTTTTACTGTACCTATATCATATTTGTCTCTGGCAAAAAGAGATTTGTATTTGCATATTAATTCCTCTATTTGTGTCTGTTTTTTAATATCCAAGTGATTTATGGAAATATTAAAGTTTTTCTCTTCAATGTGTTCATTAAAGTTAACTTTATAATTAATATATTTATTTTTAACAGAATATAATTTACCCTTCTCTTCCTCTTTACTATTTATTTTTAAACTTTTTAGTTGTATTTCTTCTTTATTATCTTTTATTTTGTAATTAGTGATATTTTGTTTAATTTGTAAATTATCATTTTGAATAAGATGAAATTTCTCTATACAGTCTAATCCAATTAAGAAATCATATTCAAAGTTTTCATCATCTATCACAAAAACATACACCTCTTTTTCAATATCAAAAATTTTTATCTTTAATTTTACCATTCCTTTGGTTTTTTTCACACCATTAATCGTTTTCAAGTTCACATTATTAAAGTTATTATTATTACTATCAGAGTTATTTTTCAAGTATAGCAATTTCGAATTTATTAGAGACACGTTTGATCCTGAATCATATATGCCCGTAATTTCTAAGGTATCATTTAGTAATAATTTTATTTTGATTAATGGTGGAATTAGCAGTTTTTTGGATTCATTTCATTTAACTCTATTTCTAATTCAGAATTATTTACATTTCTTATTTGATCTTGTTTTGGTCGCTCAGCATTTTTATTTTTAAACCAGCATACTGATTCGGGATGATACCGATTACCTTTGTTCTCTTGTTCACAAATTCTACACGGTTTTATACTTGAATCTTTTACTCTAATTTTGCTTTCAAAAACTTTAATTTTCTTATCACCTATATTCTTTTTATTTACCAAGTGTTCTAAGCTTCTAATGTTATTAAATAAATCTTTTGTATCTTTTAAGTTGTCTCTTTCAATTTTATCAGTTATAAAATTTGGGAGTCCCGTAGCAATCAAATCAATTAAAATTGAAGAATCAATTGATTTGTTTACTTCCAATAACAATCTTTCTTTTTTCACAGCATATTCTAATAATGATCCCTGTCTATATCTGAATAAAATGGCATACCTGATTGGCGACCACCCTTTGTCCGCATATGTTTCACAAAAATTTTGTTTCCAAGTAAACCAATCCGAATTCACAGTGTATTTAATGAGCATAGAACTATACCAATCCAGGCAGGCATCTTCTAAAAATAAACGAAGGGCTTCAATCTTCATAGTATCTTCTTCTATTCCTAAACGAGTACATTCTGTTTCAAAAATATTCATCCATTGAGTTGCATTTGAGGTTTTCATTGTGAATTTATCTATTATGAATTTTTCTGTCAGCTTTCTAATGTTATGGGGTTTAGATTTATCCTTCATAATTCCAGTGAAATTTTCTAGAAATGTAGTCAAAGCCTCTTCTGAAATACTAGTTGTAGAAGTCTGTTTACATGTCTCTTGCCTTGTTTCCTCTAAAAAATAATTTTTAAACTGCATATTTCCATCCTCATCTAGGTACCCATCACTTATTTCTGGCGTAACTGAAATCCAAATCTGTCTTTTATCATGTCTCTTTTGTAGAGTATTCCGCACTTTTTGAAAAGCTTGAGTTTTAATCACTGCATCATGTAATTTAGCCGGTTGGAGTTGTTCAGGGATTGAAAACGTAATTCCATTGGAATTCGTAATTGAAGTTATGCAGATAATGTTTGATTTTGGGTCTTCACCTGCTTTTATTACAAATTCAAATCTTAGTTTGTCCATCCTTGTTAGATGATTGCAGAAATGTTGTTTTATAATGTTCTAATTTAATGACTTGTAACTGTCGATAAAATAATTGCGAAATGCGTTGCTCTGAAAAGAGGGTTTATTTTTATAAACAATATGTTTTAACAATCAAATACAATGGTAAGGTATTTACAATCAATAACAATCCTCACCTGAAAAGAGAAACAACATTTAAGCTATAATTTCACTTATTACTTTATATTCACCGGTATTTTATTTTACACATAACCTAGTAATGTCATCCAACGAGACATAGCTAATAAACTTCAAACATCACACACCGATGACGCGCCAAATTCGAATCAAGTTAAGCGCGGCAAATTCAAACTGAATGAAGGGTGATAAACTTCATTTACATCTACACTCATAATTATCATTACGAGTTCATAAGATAAATAATAATAAATATTGTCATAACAACACTAAGTTTTATTAACTGATGGAGTTTTTGGTCATTCCCGAGTATTTCAGACATTGAACTTCATTAGTGAGATTTAAGTTTGTGACAAAAACTGATTTTTAATCTGATAATTAAGCAATCTCAATTTTGGTGGACAAATATCAATTTTGGTGGCTGCACTAGTCTTTGAACTCGAATATCTCAAAAAGTTACCGGGATATTCTCAGACCTCATGAAGATTCCTAAAGCTTGAGCCTTCTATTTTTGTACCAGGTCAATAGTTTTTACAAAAAGTAAAGAAAAAATTTCGCCACCAAATTGACAAAAATATGCACTGGTTGATATTCACCTATCACCTATATGGGGTACTCCTGCTTCGGAGCCCTCAGTGAAAAGAGGCTTTTGCTCTGCACTGGGCACTCATTTATATGCTGACAACGATGATGATTACTGATTGATTCTCAATTTGAGAACCGTGTTATCTGAAGCCCTCAAAAACAGTATCGTGCCTGGGTGTTACCGTGGGGTGGGTAGTAGTAAAGTATAAGTTTTTTGGAGGTCGATCCGTGATTGCCTCGTCATTCGCCAAGTTTGGGGATTACGGCAAACATTCTAAAGATAGAAGCGATTCTCCAACAGTCCACATAATATATGTATCTTGGCTTATGATGACGAATTTACCCATATCAAGAAAATTTGTCTTAGTACAAACACAATCTGTTACATCATTTCTGATGGCCCTTACTTCTACAATTGTTTTTTTCAAATCCTTTTCTGTTACTCAGACAAATGAATGTCATTTCAATTGTAAAATGCATTTCGCGGTTATTTTACTGAAATCACAATTTGTTTTATGAATTGGTTTCTTTAAGATATGGAGGTAGATTTGATTGAATCAAAGCATTTTTTTGAAGAATACCTTTATGAGATTTTTAATGCAGATTAGTTATAATATTATGCCATATGACTGCTTCATTGGCCGGGTGGTCGCATGTGCGACTACCGGGCAAGGGGTCTTGGGTTTGATTCCCGGGTCGGGCAAAGTATTACTGGGTTTGTAAAAACCTCAGTAGTAGCACGGAGTCTGGAAATGTGCCCGGTATATGGCAATAGGCTCACTCCCCATTACATGGGACTAATAACATAAATAGTGAAAAGTGGGTGTTACATTTTACAGTGGCATTAAGTGCCGTAATGTGCACCTTTGCCTACCCCTTTGGGGATAAAAGGCGTGATGTTATGAAGATGAAGAAAACCAGTTATGAGGGTATTCAGGAATGTTTTATTCGTACCTAGTTATGACGTTATGTAATTACGATGATTAAAATGTTTTCCCTTTTTTTTAAGTGGGGAAACCATCGAAAGACTGCTCCCGCCTAGGTGAGGCGGGAGGGAGTGTCAGATTCTTACTGACTAAAAACCACCCCGTTCCTACTCCTGCACGTCGAGCCGGAGCCCCGGTAACCCGTTAGGTTTTCCCCGGCTCCGTATTGGCATCAGCCCTGTGGGCCCCATCCGTGGTGGTCGGATGGCTCTTCGAGGCACGCGCGGAACGCGACGCGCCGTACGCTCGGGTCTGGTTCTGGTCGGGTGGCGAGGCACCCGTGCTCGCCGTCCGCAGGCAAAATGTTTTCCCTAAGGTCTTGCTAGAAGTGTCGGTCCTTGTGGTCTCTGTTCAACCGACTTCAAAAAAAGGAGGAGGTTCTCACTTCGACTGTATGTTTTTTATGTTTGTTACTCGATTTCTTGAAGACGCCTGGACAGATTTCAAAAATTCGTTTCTTTTTTTAAAGAGTAGACTTGTCATTTTAAAAATAATAGGGGCTGCAAGTGTATTTTTAATTAAGTAATAACCACTACAATCTGGTAAAAGTCTGGAGTCGACCTGATAGTTCATCTTAAAATAAACTAAGACTAATGGAGACTCTGGTCACGAGATGCGTCGACCAGGCTTTTTGATATATTCTTAAATAAAGTATGGGCACTTGGACCCCACGGACCTAACGTCTTAACCCCAAACGGCTCAAAGATATAATTGCTGCTGCACTGTTGAAGAAATGACGGCACGGTTGGCGCGGTGGCTGGGCAACCAGCTGCCGCGCAACGTGCAGCGGGTTCGATTCCCGCACGAAGCAACTCTTTGTGTGATCCACAAATTGTTGTTTTGGGTCTGGATGTCATGTGTATGTGAACTTAAATGTTCGTAAACGCACCCACGACACAGGAGAAAATCCTACAGTTGGCCAATGCTTAAAAAAATTGATCAGCAAGGTTGTTATAATTGCGCCGCTTGAGGTTTTTAGCAGTGGCAGCAGCCGATTAACTTAGCTCGACTGCATGTATCAAACAGTTTAGTACTGCAGGTAAGATAACTGACACATAACAGTAACAGGCCGTTACATAATTACATTATCATATATTATGCTTTCTGAAAGCTATAATT